>JH719966.1:35753-95742 GCA_000231845.2 Tetrahymena malaccensis 436
GTTGTTGTTGTTGTTGTTGTTGTTGTTGTTGTTGTTGTTGTTGTTGTTGTTGTTGTTGTTGTTAGTATGTTAAGAGTTATAATTCCCTTGTTGATTTCTTTTTCCGTAGGAAGGATATTGATTATTATAAGCACCTCCATTATACTAATTATTGTTGTTATTACTATTTCTAATTTGTGTATCAAAATTATTTTATTATCCTTAACTTGAGTTAGAATCAACATTTTAGTTTTTGTTGTAGCAGAAGTTGCATTCATTAATGTTTTAAATTTATTGTTAGCATTTATGAGTTTATTGTTTTCTGTTGCTAATTTTACTAAATTTATTTTAATCTAATTTTTGGGCTTGTCTATTTGATGAAGGCGAATCTTAATTCTAGTTGTTTTAAAACTGAGGATTTTTCATTTAAGAATTCATTTAGTTGTTACTGTTATTTTATCTGTGCTTTTAATAGATATTCAGTTAATTAGCACTTTGATGCTAATTTTTTTAATTGAAATTGTTTTTATTAGCCAAAACATAGTTTGCTTACTTCATGTTTTAGTTATTTTCCATATTAGTATCTGAGTTGTTAAAGTTTGAAGATTATTAATTGTGCATCATATTTTAGTTCGATCTATTTTAGTATATTTGCTAGTTATTACAATAGTAATTGTCTTATGAAACCATCTTGTTTTGATTTCCTCTAAAATTATTATTAGAATTATGAAATTCATTTTGTCTTATAATATCGTCAATATATTTGAAGGGATGTTTTCCTTTAAATATTTTAATAAAATTTAATTTTGAATTGAATTGATTGGTTAAGCTTCTAAATGAAAAAGCTAAATAATTAATTACCATTTTCTTTAAGTTGATTCTTTTTATTCCATTAACTTAATTACTAATGAATTTATTTTTACTCTTTGCTCAAACATGAATCAAAAATCCTTTAGACCACATAATTAGCATACTAGTCATTCACCATGTTAAGCAAAGCGCTTATTAATTAATAATAATTAATTTAAGCATTTATTAATACAGTTAATGGATTCAAAATAAATAAATAAATATTTTTAATTAAATTTGAATAAACAAAATCACTTTAAAATTTAATAAAAGCAATTAAAAATTTAATTAAATTTACTTAAAATTGTTAGCAGAAATTTATCCCCAAATTTATTTTTTTTAATCTTGTTCCGCATATTTTATTGCTTTTTCAGCTACGTTGCTTCCGTATTTGTCCATAGCTAAGCTGATGAAGTGCTTTGAAATGACGTTTTGATATAACATATTCTTGTGCTCAGGAGCACCTTTTTCAATAATTTACTGCACAACGTAATTTGAAAATTATCTCTAAGCCAAACGATGAGAATCATTAATTACCTTTTCAATCATTTATCCCACCTATTTTTATTAGAATAGAAATATTATATAAAATACTTAATTAATAAATAAAATAATTAAATTACTTGTTTCTTGATTTTCGAATCAGGTTTAGTCTTGTAAATTTCTATTAGTTTTTATATAATCAAGCATCCATATTGATCTGAACAAAGATCGCTATCTTTTGATTGATTTTCTTTTGTTAAATTAGGAAGTTTTTGCTCAGGTTTTATTAGAAGCTAGTTATTTTATGAGGAAATTAATGTGGTAAGTATTAAAATATTTAATATCTTTACTGTCGCGTTCAAGAGTATGAGAAGCTATGATAAATGGTCTTCATCGAAAATCTCTAAGCACTTTTAGATTACATAATTCCCAAATTTGTCATTTTGAAGAGTTTGGTAAGTCTTTGATTAATTGTCTAAAATATATTTAATGAATTCATTATATAAATCTATGAATTCCTTTTTAGAAACTTCAATGCATTTATTTAAAATCTTGTGACCAAATTGTTCATGGCTGAATAATTCTTTCTCTTTTAATGTACTTTCAATTATTATTCTCTTATGACCAGAAGAACCTATAAATTATTTTGGTAAGAGTTTGATAAAATTGTTTTTATTGTAAAATATTATTTTTATACCTAAATCTAACACAAGAATTAAAACAAAGTGGGAGTATTTATCCAAAGCAAACTCTTTTATGCTTTTTCTAATTTTTTCTTCAAATAGCTTATTTCTTTCGCTTGACTCTTGATATAGCGTCTATAACTTTTTAGATTCCTCCTATCTTTAAATATTAGTAAGACTTTCTTGTTTTGATGTGATATCACTCTTTTAGTCGTTTGAGTCGATTAAAGTATTTTTGTAATCCAATAGGTTGCATCTGATATAATAGTAAAAAAATGTAAGATTATATAAATTTATTTTGTCATAATTTATGGTTGGTTTAAGTTAAGAAATTCAAAAATAAATTGAGCATCTAATAGTAATAAGAAATAATCAGAATTAGGTTTATTTAAAAAATGGGTTTTTCATTAGTGAATTTTCCTTAGAAAAATGAAGCAATTTGATGTTTAGTATCAGAATAAAGAAAAAAAATTTGGCAATTAGAACAATAGAAGTTGAAAGGTATTTTTGGTTCCTTTTTAAATTGGTATAGCTTAAAATAAGAAGGAATATTCTGCGCCTAAAACTTTATGTCTGATAGACGAAAGACATGCAAAAAGAGTGCATTTAAAGTAATAAATAATGGGCATTTAAGGAATAAATAAATTAAACTCAAAATCAGTGAGAATCAAGATGAATAAGTTTCTCGACAAATTAACAAAAGGTATTAAGAAAAATAAAGAGAAAAAGAGAAGAAAATGAGATGAGCTAAAGAATGATGATTTATTTTAAATTCTATCAACTCAGAGCCGATCTTTTCTCATATATTTTGAAAAGAAAAGAGAAAGGAGGATTAGGTAAGGAGTCTCCTTTAAAAAATTAATCAGGAAAAAAGGAAGGAGGGAAGAAATTGCTTTTAATGTCGCTTTGAAAAGTACACTAATTGCTTATTTTACTATTTTGAATGATGCTGGAAATAAAGAAATTATAATGAAATTGTCTATTACTGAGAACTTGAATTGCTTTTGCTAAGCTACTGGGGATAATCAGTTTTTAATTCTTCAGAGGCGGCAGTAGAAATCTTTCTCATTTCTACATCTTTTTCTTATTTCTTCTTTTATAATTGAGCAGTACTTTGCTTGTTTCTACTTTAGTTTTTAATTTTCAAAATTTAGTATTAGAAATTAATAAATTTTTCTCTTATGTTTTGTTTCGCACAATTAATGTTTTTAATTAATTTTTCAATTCAATTCAATTTGATACCAAATTTAATAAATGATCTTTAAATACTAACAAAATAGGTAAAAAAATTTAACATCTATCAAAATATTTATGATGCTGAAACAAACTAAAAGTTCACTCAAATTAAAAAAAAGCATGTTACTTTATAACTTGCTGCTCCTCGTTTGAGATCTCCACTTTCTCCTCTTTTTTTTTAATAAAATTTATTATTGAAAATGTTTTATGAAAATTTATATTTCAATCTATACATTCTTTTATCTCATGCAATTCATTTTCTTTCTACTGCAATTAGCGATCAGAAAATTGATTAATTTTATCAGCTAAGCTATTTTGAGGAGTTGAATGTGACTTTTTAACTGATATTAAGCATGGAATCGAGCTTAAATCTTCTTCTTCAGAATGATTACTGGCAGTTTGCTGTATGTTTTGTACTCTAGGATACAATTGCTCTTGCTACATTATTGCGGTTTCCATTCCTTTGCTATTTTTGCTTTTTACTTAATAATATATTTTTTAATTTGATTTTGCTCTCAAGCTTGTTGTTGTTGTTATTGTTATGATTTTTGATATTAAAAGTATTTGATATTAATTAGTTGCCAATATTTCTTTGATTATCTTATTATCAAAATTTTTCTAATTTTTTCTGGTAATATTAATTTTAATTAAATAAATGTTAGAAATTTAAAGCAATCAATCGCTAACTAAGCTTCTATTCTTGTTTATTATAAATAATATTTTCTCAAGCTATATATATATAAAAAAGACTTTTTCGAATTTTCAATATTGCTTTTCCTTCCTTTTTATTGATTTATTTATGCTCTTTCAATTAATATTAGAATTTAAATCTAAAACCCATATTTTAGCTAAATACTCTTTAAGCATTAAGTATTGCTTAGTAAATTAAGTTTTAATTTTCTTTTAGTTTTTTTATATCTATCTCGTCAATTGAAGTGATATTTAGAAATTATTAGACTCACCCTTAGCTAAATCAAATAAAAAATGACTTAATTTTTGGTAAGTTAAAATTTGGTTCAACAAAAATAAAACACATTTGAAAATCAACTATTTTTCACTAAAATATACGCACTTACAAAATACACAATTTGTTATAATTTATTGAGCACATTTATATAATAATTGCCTCAAATTTTTTACTTTCAATAACTTTTTTAAAACTTTTTAGAATAATTTTTAAAACAAAGTGGATGCTTTGCTAAAAATAATAAGAAATTACATTTCTATAAAATAAATAATGAATACATGCTAAATATGCTTAATAATTTATTGGTTAACTAAGTAATTTTTATAAATATGATTTTGTAGCTTCTTCTGGTAGAGTATGAGTGAATGGTTAGTTGGTTGTTTATATATTAAACTTTCAAATAAGTTGTTTGAAATAAGTCACGGTTTATATATTAAGATTTTTCTAAAATATCCATAGATAGCAATACAACTATCTTATTATCAACATTAAATTTAGATCAGAAAGCAAAGCCCTTTGAATTATAATAATTCTTACTTATGAAAACTATTTCTTATAGATAATGCATAATAAGTATCATTATTAGCAACTATATTTTGTTATTATCATGTTTAAATTAAAATGCTTTGAAGTCGAGTGTCGTTTATTTGCTTTTATTTAATTGAAAAAAAAAATTAATAAAATGAAATAGATTTAATTATGAAATTAACATGAGTTAATTCAAAAATTTCCTTTCATAATATAATTTATATATTTCACTTTTAAAAACTAAAATAATCAAGCTACTGATGTTATATAATTTCATAAAAAATATATACATCTTTCTATTATTATTTTGATTATAGTTGAAAGAGGCTACTATAAGAGTATAGATATGAAGATACTATATTCTGCGAAATCCTCTTAAATTTATTTAATCTCCATCTGATTGATGCATTCTATTAAAAGAAACGCGCCATAACTCTTGAGATAGAGATAATTGTTTTCTATTTTGCTTAAACTGAAAGTCAATAAATTACCTTCAATCATATTTAATGAGTACATCCTTTTCACTTTTCCTTATTTAATTGCTAAGAATTAATTAAACTTCATCTTTTTATGAACATCCATCAATCATTTCTTTTCATTTATTAAAAAAATAAAATTAGAATTTATTTACAAAATTTTAAGCTTATTGTAAAAGTATTTGTACTATCGTTCCACAAGATGCCATAATACATTATAGCATCTTAGATGCAGAATTATAGTGAAGTTTAATCTCGCAATCTGACTGGAATAGGTACTATAAAGAATACCTAAACTAATAAAGATTGCAAACTATTTAATCTAGTTAATTAGTTAAAAATAAATCTTTTACTCTATTACATTTCTCACTATCTGCGAAAAGGCCTACTAGCAAGCAAGCCAATCATTTAGTAATTCTCACTCAAGTCATCAATTTTTTAAAAGGATTTTCTTTTGTTGCTTTGAATTCGCTTTTATTTAAAATTGCTTTTTCTAACTCAATCTAATAAAGATGATAATTGCTTTTTAAATTTTATTTCTTTCGATTATTTTATTTAGTAGTAAGATGTTTTTATCACTCAAGATATTATTTTTAGCTTAACTATCAAATTAAAAACTAACTACTTTTATATTATTTGAAAGTCAAAGGTAATTAATTAATCATTTTTGCTACTTAATTAATAAAGTTAATATATGTCAATAAGTCATTCATACATTCATTCAGTCCAGGAAAGTGCAAGAAGCATTTCATTTATTTATTAATTAATTTTTTTTCTATTTTTTTTTAATTAATTAAAAGGATGATGGTATTAAGATAAATCCCTAATACGTAATCTACCTCAGATAAAGGAATGAAAACGATGTTCTATTTTTTTTCTTTACCTCCAGTTTAAATCTTTTGCTCCCAATAAAATTTTAATTATATTAACAAAAACTAATTCTAAATCATTAACTTGTTTCTTACTTCAAGAAAGAAAGATATACCAACTAAAATACTATTTATTAGGTTTAAAGGAAAACATGGGTGATAATCTTCCCTTACCAGTTATGATGATAACAGGTGGTATTGCTGGTTGCGTTGCTGAAGTATAATAATTCTATATATTTAATTTATGTTTTTAAATTATGCAATCAACTAATCGGGATAAAATTGTTATCATTTTCCCCCCCAATATTGCTCAGTGTTTCAATTTTATTAATGCTTCCTTTTTAACTTATAGGCTCTTACAATTCCTCTTGACACAGCTAAGGTTAGACTATAAATTTAAGGAGAACCTGTACCAGGATAGCCTCAAAAATATAATGGTTTACTCGGTACCATTAAAACTTTAATTGCAGAGGAAGGTGTATTATCTCTCTTTTCAGGATTAAATGCTGGTTTCTAGAGACAACTAGTTTTTGCATCTCTCCGTATAGGTCTATACGTCCCAGTAATACTCAAATTTTTTTGATTAGTTTGGATTGAATTAGTATATTCTAATATTAAGTAAAAATGGAAGAAGAAAAAAATTTATAAATAAAGATTTTTACTTAAGTAATCACTCAGTAAAGACTGTTTTCTATTACTTTTATTAACAGCAAATAAAAAAAATCATCGTTTTTGTATAATTTGTTTTATTATCACTAACTACATTTAAAAAATAGGTTAGAAACTTATACTGCAAAGAAGATGAACTTGAACGCCCTCCTCTCTATAAAAAAATTTTAGCTGGTTTGACCACTGGTGCTATTGGTATTACAGTCGCTAACCCAACTGTAAATTAAGAATACCTTTTAATCAGACATAAGTTTAAAATAATTTTTAAAAAAAGGATTTGGTTAAAATTAGATTACAAGCTGAAGGCAAAAAGCCCATCACTGAAAGAAGATATAACGGTGTTTGGGATGCTTATACTAAAATTGTTAGAACAGAAGGTGTTGCTGGTTTGTGGTAATTTATATTTTATTTTTCAGATATATTTACATGCTTATAAAATGATACTATTTAAAAAAGGAGAGGTTTAGCACCTAATATTGTTAGAAACTCTGTCATCAATGCAACTGAGTTAGCTACGTAAGAAGATTTAATCATTTAAATGAAATAAATTAAATACATTTCTAAATAAATAGATACGATTAAGTTAAAGAAATGGTCTTGAGATCAAAGTTAATGAAAGATAACATTTTTTGTCATCTTTTCTGTTCTTCAGTTGCTGGTTTTGTTGCTGCTGTTGTCGGTTCTCCAGTAGATGTTTTAAAGACAAGAATTATGAACTCTAGTGTAATTTAATTTTTCTTTTTATACCTTTCATATTCATAATTTTAATATAACTAAAGTCAGGTACTGGAAAATAATTTAATGGTGTATTAGATTGTGTTGTAAAAACTTACTAAGAAGATGGTATTAGGGCATTTTATAAAGTAAAATAATTAGTTTAGATATAAATATTAAGAGTTTTAATGAAAATAAAGATAAATTTAAATTTTTCTTTTTAACTATTTAATTAGGGATTTAATGCTAATGCATAGAGAATAGTTACCTGGAATATTTGTATGTTTGTTACATTATAGTAAATTAGAGCATACATAGCTAGAACCTACTACCCAACTAAGCATTGAAATTATTTAAAGATATAAATTATTTTATAATACATTATTCGCAAAATTATTTATTTCTTTATCTGCTTATTTGTTTTGCATCATCTAAAAACATAAAATTAATTTTAAAAAGTATTTTGCAGTTTTTTATAAAATAATTCAAATTATTAATTAAATATTTTTAAATAATCTCTTAAATAAATTTTAAAGGCTTAAAATTTAGTTATTTCATTATTATTTTAAGATAATTTAGCTTTTTTAAAATAGAAATTTACTTAAAAATAATTGCAATATTTTACTCTTATCAATATTTTTTATTTTGAAAATTATTTAATAACTTATTGTAAAAGAATTTATTTAATAGTTTGAAAAAAGCTCTAAAATATAAATCATATTACTTAAAATATTTTCATAATATTATATTTTTAAAAATTTTTATTTATAACTTTATTAAAAAGTAAGTTAATGAAATAATTTAAAATTTTTTATTGCAATAAAACTGTTTTTTATATTTAATCCTTAAACAAAATAGACACTTATAAAATTATTGAAAAATAAATCATTTTACTTCAAAAAGAGTTTTTTTTTTTATACATTTTTTTGCTTTGTAAAAAAGCTAATAAGTAATTTGCTACATTAATCTAAAGCTTTTTACTATAATATATTGATTTTTTTAATTTAATTTTTAAGCCACTTAGAATCTTCTTATATAATTATTCAATTTATATTTGATGTTTTGTTTTTAATCTCTGAAAAAAATATGTTACTTAAAGTGTATTCATAAAATTATATTCTTTAAGTATGTATAAAAGTTTAAATTACTAAAATAACTTTGCATTAAATTTAAAAAAAATATATTTTTTAATTTAAAAAAAAGTAAGCAGTTACTTAGAAATATTAAAATTTTTTAACTCAATAAATATTTACATAACACAAAATATTTTTAAACAATTGATGTAAATAGCAAATATTATAAATTAAAAGTAATGAACATATTTATTTTAAGTGGATTATCATTAATGTTCAAGAGAGTATTCTACGTCGTAATACTAATTTACCTAGCTTTGAAGCATTTGCTCATAATTTTAAAGTTAATTTTATTAACCGTTAGTTTCATCTTCTTCATTTTCGTCATCCTCCCAATCTTCAATTGAAGGTGAAATTCTAAATTCTTCTACATAAGTTTCATATAATTTCTATCCCTCCATAACACCTAAATTGCAAAGACATAATGCTGCTGTTTTTTTATCATCTAGAAGTTTAGCACACTTATTTTAAATAATAGCTTTAAATTAATTTTTAAAAAAGTATTTTTGTGATATACCTCTACAGCATCTCTTAAAACCTTAATAGAATTGTCTGAATTTTTCATAGCTGTTAAAGAGAGTAGTTTAGTAATGTGCAATAAACAGTCAAGTTAAAGTTTGACTTTTTTCAACTTTTTGCTTATCTCATAGCAATCCTTGACGAGTTAATTATAATAATAAATTAGTATATATGTATTATTTAATTCTAAAATTATAGTACTGTAAAATTAAATAAGGCATCTTCAGTCTACCCTACTTCTTTATATGCTACTGCTAGCTATCCTAATGACAAACACTCTGACTCAAGTTCCTTATGATGAAATTTTTAAGAATTAACTATTGTTATAAATAAAATATACATCTCTCTCTCTTGCCCATTTCAAACAAGTTTTAAAATTTTATATAGCTTCTAAGTGGCTTCCATTTTTTCTTTATGATATTCCTAAATTGTAAAATCCAGCAAAAGAATTCTCTATATCTGAATATTGTACATTAATCTAGTGATACTCTATACTTTTATCATATTCTCCCAAATGGAAGTAGTCACAACCTATCCTATTTGCTCCAAGAGCCATACCAATTTTATCTTCCATAAGTCTTGCACAAGTGTAGAATTTTTTATAATGTTTAGATGCCTATTTTTAAGTTATAAATTGATTTTAAAAGAAATTAAAGTATTTATAAAAGTTGCTCTTAGAATAATTTTAATTTATATTTTTTTGAATAGTTTTTATTAAAGTTAATAACAAAAAAGCACAAAAGCTTTTTTTAGGTAATAGGAAAACTTATGATTATTTTTATTAAAAGAATTTAAATACGATTTTTCACTCAAAAAATTATTTTTTGTATTGAAGCAAGCAAAAACTATGAATTACTTCTAAATATTTCTTTTGGTTATCATAAACCATACCAAGATAAAAGCTTAAATGAGCTTCTTTTTATACATCACCTGCTTACTAGCCAGCTTTAGCTCTTACAAGTAGATCTTTTAACATGTGCTTACTTGTTTCATCGAAGTTAGTTACCAAAGGAATAGCCGGTGCATACCTAAAACAAAAATAATTTAAATATTTAATTCATATGGTCTTTCTTTTTTAATTTATAATATTTTTTATTTATTTATTATGATGAAATTTATTTGTATTTCGAAATTATATTCATGAATGAACGAACTAGTCAAAGAATAAATTGATTACCCATTTCCAGGGGATATTGGAGATGCTACTGTAGAATTAGGTAAGTCTGGAGGTTGCACTTAAATAAGTTAATCAAAGAATTATTTTTAAGTGTCACTATTTGTTTCCATATTCAAAGATTGCTCTAGCATATTAATGTTAAATTAAATACTTTGTTCCATTTTTTTGTTTTTTTTAGGGGATGTAGCTCCCTATTTAATCAATAAATCTTCTTTCAATGATTGATTAAGGTTTATAGAATTATTCAAAAGTGAGTATACTTCAGATTAATTAAATTTAATAACATTTTTTTTATCTTAATTTGCTTTGGAAATATATTGTGATTAAGTAGAGCTCTAGTTTTTTGAAAGTTACAATTATGATGCTTCGTTTTTCGAGTTATGGAAAAATTTTTCAGCAGAGTCAGCGAATTTCAAATCATCATTTTCTTCTTTATCTTCAGCATTTTAGTTTAATTAATTCAATCTTAGCTGCTAAGGCTATACGAATATGTCTTTAAACATTTAAAAATCGCTCTCTACTCTTCTTAGAGGTTTTAATTTAAATTCATTAGGTTATTTTATTCTCATCATCATAGGTTCAATAGATTATGTATATTGGTGAATCTTTCTTTACTAACTTTCATTTGTTGGATCTTATTTTTTAAAAATGATATCTAAACCTTCCACCTTATTTTCTAAATCCCCTAAAACTTTTAAAGGTTTATATTCTATTGGTTTTAGCTTTTCTTTCAAACCGTACCTTGATGGCTATATTGCTTAAGTCTTTGTGCTACTTACTAAAGATTCGTTTACTGCTGGTGATACAATACCTGGTAATTTTAGAGTTTTTGATAGATGAGGTACTGATTAAGTTAAAGACTTTTGCTTTTAATTTTAAGTAAGTGAAAGTTTTTAATTTCTTTTTATGGGAGATTCATTACTCTCCCAATTCTTTGGCGCAACTTGCATTATCAATTCTTATTTTTCAAATTGTTTATAAACTTATAATCTATGAGATTTATGTTTCAATATTTATAAGCACCTCTATTTACGGTTAAATAAAATATTTTTAGCTCTCTCCGTTGAGTCTTCTTTAAGTTGTTTGAGAGAATTTTCTAATATTGAAGAAACGATAAAAAGCTTAAATTTATTTAATACTGTTTCGTTTTTATATTTTTTGTTATGATAATCAAGTGTTTGAAGATTCTTTGTAATTATTGTAAAATACCTTTAATATTAGGTGTTACATTAGACTCTTAGTCTACTAAATATTAAAAATTTTATTATCACTCTATAATCATAAAATAATAAATATCGATCAAGAGTACAAAATTTTATTTTAAATATAAAAACCTCTTTTAATCAGTCAGTCAATAAATAATTTATAATCTCTTGTTGTTTGATATCTCATTTCTTTCTTTGTTATTTTGGCAAAATCCAATTTATTTTTAGATTTTGAATTAGTTAATTAATTTACTAATTTATTCATTTTAAGTTAAAATAAATATTCTAGCTATCTAGGTTTGGATTAAAATAATAATTTAATTATGAAAAGTTAAATTTATTTTATTAGATAAATGCTTTTTGAACAAACAATCATTTCAAGTAATTGATTTTAAGAAAAATTTAATTAGGGTTCTAAAACACAAGCTAATTAATTTCTTTAGGAATTATAAACAATATGTACATTAAAATATTCAATTATTTATGATGTTGAATTTTTCCATGAGAGTCATAAGCCTTTCAGAGCAAAGCCCACTCTTAGAAAAATAAACATACAATTCTTTCATAACTTTATGATCCTTAGCTATTTCCTACCATCTGTGAGTTATAACAATTTCTAACAGCTTGTAAAGCTTTCTTGATCCGTTTCTTGTTAATGTGTAGGATTTGCTTATTTCAACTATCTCTTCCAATGTAATCTCATCAACGCCTTATAACTAATATATCAATCTCTCTTCATATATTTTGTATATTTCTTTATCATCAAACTCCACCAAGTGAATAGCCTTCACAATTTGAGCAGCCTCAATAGTTGTCATTTGTGGAAGGAAGATAATAAATTTTTCTCTTAATAATTTAAATAGACTTTGGCTCCCTCTGTAAGTATGTAAAAATCCATCCAAAATGAGCTTGAACTCTTCAAAGGTAAGATTTTCAATATTTTAAGCTAAATATATTTGAACTTTAATTTCAAGTTTTCTATACAATTCTGTAGATCCTAACATAAATCCAAATCCACTTGCTGCCTGACATGTCGTATAAAAGTCGAATTCGTCTATATACTTCATTAAACTTTATTCGAGTAGATTGAAAAGATTTTCTTTACGTTTAGAATTTTTATATACTTTTGATATTTTTAATAGATCTTATGCAGTTCCAAGATGGACTTTTTTTTCAATTTCTTCTTGGACTTAATTAAAGAATTCTTTAGTTCCTCTTTCAACACTAAAATATGATTGAGAAATACGAGCGAGCTAGTTTATCGATATATCATTGAGGCGATTTTAAAATACCATTTCTATCTTATCAAAAAAATACTCTGTACCCTCTTTTTAGTGAGAGAAATGCTCTAAAATTTCAACCAAATCATTAACGCTTATTAATTCTAACTTCTTTGTAACCTTCATCCTAAAAAAAGATTAGTAAAAACATATATTATTCTCCAAAATATAATTACTCTAAGATCTCCCAAAACTTGGGTTCTGTGATACAGTATAAATCTCCAAATTTTGCAACAAGGAGTAAATTTTAGACATCTCCTATTGTTTTCATGTTTGAAAGCAAAATTTTTAAAAACTTTTAGAAAGTGCTACTTTCAATATCAGCATCATTTATTCTTTCTGCTAGACTTAAAAAACCTTCTAAACATGCTTTTAAGTTGTCTTCTGTTAGTGTAACTGAAAGATTGCTTACAAAGTAAAATAATTCTTCAGGATGCTAAAAAGTATTGACAGGCCTGTTCAATGAATTATTTAATAAATTGGTAAGCATTAAAAGATAAAAGTGTTCATTAAAATGAAAATCCTGTGCAAGTAAAACATAATTAATAATTAGCAAATAATACCTTATATTGATATTTTATGCAGCTATTTTGGCATAATCAGCTTAGGAAATTTCAACTTCATATTCTCTTTATCTTCTTTTTTCAAATTCTTATATTGTATCTTTAGAAAGCTCTCTTTCATTTTCTTCTTTTTCTCTATCTTTTTAGAGCATCCTAATGTAATTTTCTTTAGTAGTAAATTTTTCAGGATCAAAAACTTCTTCATCTAACTTTTTTTTTTGCTCCTCATCAAATTTTTCATCTTAAATAATAATTGTTTCTCCTTCTCTTTTTTTTCTAGCTTCTTCAGACTTTTTTAGGTTCTCTCTAAGATTAATAAAAATACTTATTGAGTTGATAAAGTTTTATAATCATTTTACTCGTATAATCTTTATGAGTCTTCTTAGCTCTACTAAAATTTTTTTCTAGAAAACATATCAAAAATTCCAAAAGAGTATTTATTCTTTTGAGTTAATGTTTAAAAATTCTACTAATACTTCCTTCCTATCTATTAGCTAAATTTTCTTGCAACTTTGGTAATCATTTTATAATATGAAAACTCTTTTAAAATATATTGCTTTGTATTTTTTGAATTTAATTTGTATCTTTCTAACTAAAAATAATAACCAAAATTCCAGAAAAAATCTTTAAAGAGAAAAGCTATGAATTTTTAATAAATATAAAAAAGCAAATAAACATTTAGATAAAAAATAATTGAATGAATAAATAAATTAAAGTTGATTTGGAAAAAAATAAAGATATCAAAAAAGTAAGATTGATAATAAAATTTTACAAATATATAAACTTCAATCACAAAGCATTTTAATCATAAAAAATTATTATTGACTGAGTAATTAGTCGGTATATAGGTATATAGGAAAACAAAAACTTTTATATTTATGTATAATCACCATTTAAAATTAATTTTGAATTATATCTTTTACTCATCTGTTAAATCAGAAAGTATTATAATGTTTTCTTCATTTTAATCAATATATAAATAAGAGGTAATTTTATCAAAGATATTTTGAGGTTTTATTATATTGTGTTTGTATTTTCCTTATTGCTGTTTAATAATAATAAATGAAACATTATTTGTGTCTGCAAACAGCTAATTAGTCACTTCTATATTATATTTCTTTGATATTTTAAATGCTTTCCATGTAAAATGATCAAGAATTAAGCAGCACATGATATCAAATTAGCATATGAGATTAAGAAACTCTATATTTTTTTATTAATTTTTCTGTAGTTAATTTGATAAACAGTATAATAAAATTTATCTGATCATCACAGTATCTAAATTGGATGCCTCATATCTGATGTTCTTCAATTCCCTAATTATAAAGTTTTTTATTTTTAAATCATCTGTTTATTAACATATCTTTTATTTTAAGATCAAAACAGCTATTGCTTTTTTTAGATTATCTTATTTAGAGTTTAAAAGTTAACCTTCCATTTATTAATAAATAGATAATTATTATTTAGGTTAACTAAATCTAGAACCATATTTACATAAATCTTAAACATATTCATTATATTATCCTGTGTTTTTAAAATCATTTTCATTTAGTATTATTTTTTAATCATTTTAATTCTTACTATTTGCTTATTCTTTTTAAAAAAAAAATCCTAAATTGAATTATTCATTAATAAGGCTTTTTATCATGTCTTGCAACCCTTATAATAAGCTTATGTTATTAGTTATTGGTTATGATTCAAATTATGTTAAAACACTTTTTCTTTGTGGTGTATTATTTGAAAAATCACTTTTATAAGATTAACTTTTTGAATCTGAAGGCTAAAATTTTTAATAATTTTTTCTTTCTTCATTAAGATGAAAGTTAAGCTAGTTATTAATATTATTATTATCCTTGTCATTATTATTATTATTCTTTTTGTCATTATTTTTTTCTTTTTTTTTCTTTGGAATTTTTTATTTAGGATCTTCTTAAGATTTATCTGCCTATTCTTTTTTATTAGAAGGTTAATTTTGTAATTATTAATTTAAATTTACATTTTAATTCTATTAATTTTATTTTTATGGTTATTCTTTTTTTATTTGATTTTCCTTCATTTTTTCAAATTTAGATTTAAAAATTTGCTCGTTGAATAAGTAAAATCTTTCAATCATATCATCTTTAAATTCATCTTTATTACTTTAATCCTTTTAATAATTTTCTATTTGTTAGTTTAATTAGGCACAAATGTTTGAAAAGGTTATCCATAAATTTTGATCAATAAATTTTGGGATTGGCAAGTTAAAAATATTAAAAAAATTCGCTTTTTTGTATTTTTATTTCCACGATGTTTTTTATTTTTTTTGATCATTTGATATTTATTATTCATTTTTTGTTTCTTCTTCTTCTTCTTCATCTTATTCCTCTTATTTGTTAATTATTTTATTCTGTATTATTTGCTAATCGCTTTTCAATTATAATTATTATTAACTATGGCTTTGAACTTTTATATTTTGGTCACTATCTACTTTAAGATTAGTGCTTTGATGCTAATCAGATTGACATCTATTGATATTATTATTCATTTAATTTTTAATTTACTTTTAAGGATTTTAATTTCCAATTTAATCTTCTTAACTAATTTTGTTTGGATTTGCATATGGTGTCATAATATCTTTAGGTTTTTATAATGCAAAATTATTTTAATTTACATTTGGATTATAAAATTATTATTGATTTTATAATTATTAATTAAATTGATGATATAATTATTATTATTATTATTGTTATTGTTATTATTATTATTATTATTATTATTAAGCTTAATCATTTCGCTAATTTTGTTAAAGTATAAATTAATTTTAATTCTATTCTTGATAGAAATTATTATGGTTACTTGTATCTTATTATTTTTAATTTTATTAATTGCTTAAACCTTAATCAAAAATAATATTTGGAAAGGTACCTTAATTTTAAGAATTTTGGTTACTATTTATTGGGTTTTAATTAAAATTATGATTATGATTGTTTAAGTTAAATTCATTTGAATACACATTTCTTACTTATTATTATTAATGATATGGGAATGGAGGCAATATTTACTGATTTTTTTAAACCCCTTTTGAATTATGATCTTTAGGTATTTAAGGATTGTTTAAATTATCAGTTTATAGAGGTTAATTCTAGTTGTGGTTTTGGTTTTGAATTTATTATGGTTAAGCAGGTAAATTATTATTAAATTAGTTATTACGCATACCATTGTTACCAATTTAATTTTATAGGTTATTCTAATTATTATTTTATTAAGTTGCATTGTAATTTTATTAAAATTAGTTAAAGCCTGTAAATTATTAGTTATTGTTTTATTAATTTCCAAAATAGCGAGGAGGACTTAAAACGTTTTAAATGTTATTTATCTAATTATTTTGTTATTAAAATTAGTTTTAACGATATAGCTGATTTGGTTGAGCATCAGCAATTTAATTTACCTACTAAACTTACTAATATGCCAAATGATTCGCATTTTAAACATTATAATTATTATTGATGTTATTATTATTATTATTAAAATTTGGTGGGACATTTACTTGATGATTTTAATAATTTCTTTGTGCATCGCCATAAACTTAATTTTATGCCTATTAATATGGCCTCTAATTAAAAATAAATTAAGGCTATTAATTTTAATTATTATTATTATTGTTGTTGTTGTTGTTGTCGTTGTTGTTGTTGTTGTTGTTGTTGTTGTTGTTGTTTTTGTTGTTGTTGTTGTTGTTGTTTTATCCCTACATTTTATACCTAGGTAGCGTATTTACTTTTTATTCTAATCTATTGAAGCTTTTTTTTGATAAATTAATTTTGATATTTTTTTAATTAATTTAATAATTATATTCGCATTTTAATAAACTTTTTGTTTATCACAAATTTATTATTATGCAATAAATAAAATACATGAAATAAAATTATTCGAGCATTTTTAATACAATTTTTATTTAATGCATAGACAAATAAAACATACACATTTTAAGTACATTTTTTAGATCAAACAAACCAATACATTAATTTTTTTATATTAATTTAACTAAATTAAGGAAAGGGTGTTATTAATATTGATTATTAATTATTTAAATTTTTTGTTTTTTTGCTCATTGCCTGGTTGGCTTTCTGTCTCTATCTATTTATCATTATTATTAAACTATGTGGTTAGCTATTTCTGCTAGATTTATAACATTTTCGAATCTATCAACATTTGAAATAAACCCTGAATAAAGATTTCTTCCTGCTATATAAATTTAGTTAGATTAATATTTTCTGAAACAAATAGAATTCTCAAGCAGCTTAAACCCTACCGAGTACAAAACATTTGTGAGTTCATAGTTTTTGATGATGTCGTATTCGTCTTTGTATTTTTTAGTTCTCTTCTTTTTAACATTAGGATCTTCTTATCTCTTAAATTTAGTCCAATTGACTGAATCGATAATGAAAAATACTCCGGACTCAGAATTTTATTCTAAATCATGAAGGACAACTTTTACTCCATAAGGAATATCATCAATACCTATCAATTAGCATGTCATTGGGATTTTGTAAGAAGTGCCTTTTTTATTAAAATTTTTAACATCTAATAAATTTAATCTCCAATAAATATACCTTTTAGCGTTCTTGAAAAGCCACCTATGCTTAATGTGTTTGTAATTATTGGGTTTTCTTAATACCTTCCATAATCATCCTATTCCAGCGCTAATCAAAAATAAAAATATTTTAACAGTGTACTTAAAATTTTTTAAATTATTAGCTTGTTTAATAAAAAAAAAACACACAGTTTCCCTCTTTTCTCTTTTGAAAATAAAATACTTTTATTTATATTAAATTAATTTGATTACGCTTTGTGTGGGTATAGAGATTATATTTCAAGCCTATTAATGTGAGGAAGTAATATCTTTCTTCTTTATCTAAATTTTCATATTAAACACCAAATGTTTTCCAGAATTCTTCTAAAAGGACTTCTTTTTTACCTACGCACTGTACCATTTTACCATGAGGAGCTAAATTAAAATAAATTGTATAACTTAATTAAAACTGTGAATTATATATATTGATATATACCATGAGTTTCATGAATGTTTTATATGCTAATGGAGACAGTTTTTGGCTATGGATGAGATTCTTTGATGAAGAAAATTTAGCCTTTTTTAAAGTCTTCATTTATATGTATCCTTAACACTTTTAGCGATTAATCTTCAACAAATTATTAATAAGATTAAATATTGTGGTTCTTTATTAAATAAGACTAAACCAAATTAATTAAATCATTTAATTTCTGGCAAAATATTATAGTATTTGGGATTTAATAGTTAGTCAATTGTATCTTTTAATGCTTTTTTGAGTTTGTCATCATATTAGTAATTTCTTACAACAGTGTATCTTTTTTGTTATCTTCTTCATCAACTAAATCTGCTATATCTACAATATATTTTATATCATCTCTTTCATAGTTATCAACTACTTCATTTCCTTATTCATCTGTATAATCTAGCTTTTAAAATTAAGACTTTATTGTAGCTTCATCAAATCTGATGTCTATGCGAATAAAGTCTTTGTCAACATTACTCTGCTGAGACCCTGCTCTGTTTAAATTTAAATTAAGTCAATAAAAAAATAAAAATAAAATCTTATTACTATCTCAAGGTGAATTTAAATTCATTGTTATTTAAATGGATAAAAGTAGCAAGGCATGTTGTTTTTAAAAATTCTATTGACCATTACTAATATTAGAGAATACTATAATTTGAATAGTTCATTTCTATCTTTCTTTCTTATGGATTGATTCTAATAAAAGGGAATATTAAGTACTAGCACAAATCCTTAAATCCCTATATTGTTTTAAAAGGTTTATTATACGGAGTACCTTCGTTCAGATCAAGCATACTGAGAATTCCCTTCCTTTTTAAAATTTAAAATATCAGTTAATAGAAAAATAAATTTAAGAAGCTTAAATTTATAATTACAGAACTGGGAGAGTGAGGCTTTCTGTGATTAATTGCACTTTGTCGTGTATTTGAAATCCCGAAAATGTTATTTCTTGGGTATTCCTATTTATTCCTACTTCAACTAGATATTATATAGAATTAAATTAAAGTATTTTGGTCACAGAGCAGTTAGCATTTATTAGAGATTCTATTTTGATATGACGTAAATAGTCTACTTCGTTATCGTTAAAGAGAGCCCATTAATTTTACTTTTACGAACCTATTGGAGTATAAATGTCAAAATCACTTTACTTTTAGTTTTTAGTTAGAGAAATGTCTGATGCAAACATTTATGTATTTTAGGAGTTATTGATGTTTTGTATCATCGCATTAATAGAAGGAATCCTCTATTTAGATTATCCTCTTACTTACTAATTTATATTTGTATAAGAAGTCATAGGTAATTTGTTGTTTGTTGCTTAGCTATTTTAAGGATAAACAAATTATTACCCGTTCACACTTATATTATTTCCAGCAGAATTCAACGTTCCACTACCCAAGCTTCCAACTACTTAAACTGCATTTTAGTTTGTATTTATTTAAAATTTATTTACATTACTGTAGCTTTAAGGAGATTAACATTGAGGAGATCCCATTTTACTAGCAATCATCTCTTCATCTTTAATCTTCTTTAAATTGCTTGTCAATTTAGTTACTTAAGGACTCTGGAATTGTTGATTTTGCATCATAATAACATTGTTAATGTAGTTTGTTGGTGATTGCACACTTGTGCCAGCAGTCCCATGTTTAGCTGCTTATGCTGCATTATTTTAATTAACTTAAGGGCTATTTTGAGTTTGATTTGTATTTTCTCGTTATCCAAGTAAGTTTTTTGGAGATGCTGGATTATATGCTGTAGATTCACTTAATTTTAAATTTCCGACTGTGTGTATAATTTATTGCTTCTGTAATACTTCGTCTTTCTATCCTTCTTCTTCCTTTTACTAAAAATAAAATTATTTTCAATTTTAACATTTCATATTTTTATATTACAATTTTGATTGCTTAGTTATTGATAGCTGCTGAATTTAAGTTTGGTGCTCCAACTCCATTAGGTTTCTCTATCATTTACGATTCTAGTTAGGAACAAACAATATTAGGAATATTTTTAAGGCTTACGATTTCTTTGGTGTGTTATTATTCTTAATATTTTAGGCGTTTATTCTCATTACTAATCTTTTTTTATTGTGAATTATCTTCAAATTTGTTGATGTCAAATAAAGGTTTGCTATTAGTTTAATTATTAGTTTATGGTGTCGTTTAAGATGATGGCTAAGTCGATTTATTATTTTTGGTTACTTCACCGTTTTAAGATGTATTATTTTTATTATCTATTAAGTGAAGAGGGATATTATATTGCACTTACGAATTACCATCTTCTTATTATGCCTTTTTATTGATATTAGACTTTACATCTCTCTAACTATCATTAATTCTTTTAATCTATTCTGAATTAAAGGTACCAGTAAGCTTACCTGTTTAATCTTAATATATTTTTGCTTATTACTGATTCATGTCTCTGCTTTCATTAAGATTTTTATTTTCCCCATTCTAGTTTGGAAAGGCTGCACTTTCAGGGACATGATATTCTTTGTTTAAAATAAAATATTCTTTTTATTGATTAGCCTCATTAGCATCTAAATGATTTGTTTTCTATTAATTTTATTATTGAGGTTTTTCTTTTTAACCTTGATTCGATTGTTACTTCTTCAAGCTAAAGTTGTCAATAATTTGATTTTAAGGCGAATTTTTACTGTTTTCTACAATTTTATTTTTTATGATATTATTTTAATTATTTTGCTTATTACTATTTTAAGATAAATCACCATTTATTTATTATATTTGTTGGTTTACTTGTGTGCTATCTTTATTTTAGCTAAAGAAGTTAATTTGATTTTAAGAAATTTAATTATTTTCATCTTAAATTGCTTACTAATTACTATTTTATCCAGTAATTTTTTAGGTAAATTAGTTTTATTATTATTAAAATTAACCACCACCATTGTTTAAACTATTTATTCCTACACCATTCTAAAATGGGTACTTAACATTGCCTAAATTTGTTAATTGGGCTTATAAAACCTTTTTGAAAAAAAATATAAAAATAAATTTATTTATACAATTTTATTTGTAAAGGAATTAAAACCTGATTTGGTGTCATGCCTTATGTTTAGATTTAGGGCAAATATTATTGTTAAGCAGCACTTTGAGAAGGCAATCCATTTATTACAGAGTTAATACGATTGTGTGGTCCATACTAATTAGGTTGAATTGAAGTCCCTAAATTTGGTTGCTAATTAAAAAGTGGCATCTATTAATTATAATTTGTCATTTGATTTATTGTGTAATCATTGATCGTTTGATTGTTATTTTAATAATCGGTTGTATTATTTAAGTGGTTTGGGTTTTAAATATAACTTACAGGATTGTTGAATCTATTTTTATTCTAATACAACAAACCATTTCCATTACTTTACAGATACAGTTATTATTAAAGCTGCTGATGTCTATTTAAACTTTGCGGTTGAAATTCAATTAAACCATTATTAATTGGAATAATATCTAAATTGGTTTCGATAGGATAACCATTATTCAAATGCTACTATTGTGATTATATATAACCTATGTTAGTTTAATTGAGGCCCAATTGATGTGGATCGTTTCCTAAATAATTATTTTCATTCAAACCACGAATCATATTGTTAGCTGTCTAATTTAAGAAGTATTATTAGTTCAAACCTGAATGGTAAGATTAAGCCCTTTCTTTCATGCCATAATGATAGTCTGTATTATAAAACTGCTAATTATTTGGACGCTTTCCCTTAGAATAGTTCTAATTAACCCTAAAATTGGGAGATTGATTCCTAAAAATAAATTTGTTAGGTTAATTTTTTTAAGTATTTTTGATATTCCTAAATTTCTTGTTACTAATAGGAGACGTTCTCTGAGAATTGCTTTAAGTAGGTTTAATATATTCAGTTTTAACGAAATTCAATCCTTGCAATTCTTGACTGTCTTCTATATCTTCTTAGCTATCTACTATTGTTATATCATTATTAGATTCTGACAAATATTAATTCTCAGTTTTTGCAAATATTTATTTCAAAATATAAAGCTTATCCTCCATACTTAATTAAATATAATCTTATTCATAAATTATGGCAACTTTTTAAATTCTATCTTAATAAAACTTTAAGTGACCACTGTGCTCATCAAGCGAGTCACTTTCCTTTTATTTTTCCATATTCTTCAAGATTTCTTGCTATTCACTTTTTGCTTATTTTAATAAATGCTAAAAATTAATAGTCATCGTATTTTCTTTTCCTAATATTATGTTAGAAAGTCTATAGCCATTATTGTAAATCTTCTATTTATCAGAAAAAAATTCTTCTCCTTATTAATTGCTCAAAATGTAATCTTAATATGCATAATTTTTAATCTCATCTTGACTCCATCCTCTGTAAATGTATCCTTGAAGCAGAATATGCAGATCACTAACAAACTATGTATCCCTTTTTAATGTATTTTCTCCTTCCTCTTTTATCCTCTTAAAGAGCTTTTATTATGTTTTAAAAATTTTAACATAAATAAAGAAATCTATTAATTTTTTTAATTATATTCCAAAGATGAAAATATAAATAAAAAAACCATTTTATAAATAAGTCAATTCATTTATTAACTTAATGTAAAAAAAAAACTATTCAAAACCTTGTTTTCAATTAAAATCAATGCCATTTCTGAGAGTTTATACACTTTTTCATATTTATCCTCTCTAACGTAAAGGCTGCACAAATTATTTAATGTTATGGCTTCTACTATTTCTATTGAATCTGTTTTTTTTTCTTTATAAGTTTTATCTATTTTCTTTAAGACTATCTTCAAATACTTCTTTGAAAGAGTAACTTTCCCAATTCTATAAAATAAATTTTATAATATTAAAATAAAACCATTTAATTCTAAAAATAAAAGGACTTTAAAAATTAAAATTCAATCAGCATACTTACTACAAAGTATGGCTATATTATTTAATGTGATAAACTATTATATATCTGATTCTACCCCCTTTTTAACTGAAGTACTTATTCTCAAAGCCAAATCTAAAATTAGCATTCCTGAATTATAGTCTATATACAATTAAAAATGAATTTAGATATTTGAAATTTAATTTCGAATGGCAATAAAAAGCCATAAAAGAAGGTATATCTATTATTAGAATAAAATGTAGCTAGTAATTGTATAAAATAATTCTATGAATGGGGAAGTTAAATAAATAATTTTAACCTTTAGCTTCAACAAATTTTGTAGCTGTCTTATTTAACAACTTTAACACATCAATGCTGCTTTCGACTATAAATTTAGGGAATTGTTTCTTTTATATTAACTTTTCTGCTAGTTTTACTAAATTAGTCTTCAAATATTTATCGAAACCCTGTTATATAAAATATTTTAACATATATCATTAACTAAATAGGCTTTGCTTTCATTTATTTAAACAAATTTTCTTATTATTCTTGATTATTTCCAATAAATTGAAAGTAGAAATGAAAAAAAAGAAAATGTAAGCTAGTACAATTTTTCCACTATATATTAAAAGCTTTTGGGTCATGGCTGATATTGTAATGGTTTATTATTGTAATTTTTTTCTCTCCTCTTAATTGAATTAATCTGTCAAATATAGCTCAGAGCTGTTTAATGATTACTCATCTCTCTTAAAGGGGCTTTTTGAGCCTTAATTTCTAATTTGACTCATAAATTTTTAAAGGCTTAAAATTGATTTGTAATATTTTATGAATGAATTTTAATTCAAGCAGTTTTCTATTTTTAATTATTTGTAATACTAAAATTTATAAAGATAATTTACAAATAACTTCTTAATATGTTAAGTTTTTTATAAATGCAATTATGAGAATATATTAATATGTCTTTTATGTATTTATTTTAGCAATTAATTGTCAATCAATCAGCCATTTTATGTAAATTAAAAAATAGATTTTAATCAACTAATTATTTTTTATATAACTTAAAAATTTCAAAAAATTAATACCATTTGAAAGATTAGTCTATAAGGCGATGGAATAAACAATGTTATGTTTTATTTAATAGATAATAACATAAAAATATTTAATTTTAAAAAGTGTATTTTAATTAATTATAACAATTTTTATTTACTTAAAATATGAAGTTTTTTCCAATGATTTTTATGCTTAACTACCTCTGTTTATCTTTTTTAAAATAAATTAAATTATTTTCTTTCTATATTGCTGAAATATTCAATTTTTTTGAAAATTTTCTAAAATGTATAAAAAAATTAATTTAAAAAAATTCAACTAGCAAAAAATAAAATTGAATTATTTCATTAATATTTAGATTTAAAATTAAAAATGTTTTTATTTTTTATGGAATTAAAAAATAGATTTATAAAAAATACTTAAATTTTTAAAAATAATGTGGCAAATGAATTATTTATTTTTATTAAATATTACTAAATTTTTAATTTAAAACTGTTTTAGCTTGTAAATTTGAAATGGATAAAATAAAAACAAGACTTGGAATCTAGCTAGTATTAAATTATCTTGGTAAAACTTGTAAACGATATTTACATATTTTGTAAACAATTATTTGAAGACTTTAGATAAACAACGAAAAAACAAAAATATTTACTAGCCTATAATTATTATCTTACAGATGAAGAAATCTTTTAATGAAGAAATTTACAACGCATTAAAAAGAAAGTTTTACTTACCCAAAATTTATTAATTTTTTTGTGGATGAAAATTTTATATAATGTTGTAATAAATACTTATTGAATTTGAAGTATCTTTCCTAATTTATATTGTCTTACTTTAAAATTAAATTATATTTAATAGCCATATAAATAGATTAACATTAATTAAATAAATCAAATAATCTTTTTTAATCTTTGGTAAAACTTAAAAATTAAAAAAATCTTAAACTTTTTAATTAATTAGCAAGGAAATTTTTAAAAAATAGACTTGTAATTCTGATAGGGAGCAATACCTTTCACTCGCAACTATTTTACATTTTTATATACTTTTTACGAACTACTTTAGCTGCACTAAATAAAACCATAGTAATCATATTGTTTCATAAATTCTCATTTATAGTTTATCTAATTTAAATTAAATACATAGAACTAAAATATGGCTTAGCAGAATGGAGAATAAAGTTTAAAATAAGCTATAAGGAATAGTTTAACTAGCAATTTTAATCTACAAAATAATTAAGCATTAGATAAAAATGAAGAGGATAGCTTAAAATAGAATAATCAAATTGGAAAACTATCCACTGTAATTTTGAGAGGCAATCCTGATGAGCAGCTAGTATCAGCTTAAACTATTTAGAAAAAAAAGGAATCTATAAACCCGTATAATGGAGCTTTCTCCGATATAGCAGATTAAGAAGATAAACATTTAAAGCTCATTAAGTATCTGAAAGAATAAAAAAGGACTAAAAAAGCAGCTGAGTTCTTAATAGAGTAGTTTAGCTAGTTTAGATTCTTTAAGTAGATTATGAGATAACTCTCTGAAGATCTTTTAAAGCAGATTATTTTTGAACTAAAGCTGGAAACATATAAGAAATAGTAAATTATATTCTAGTATAATGATGTAGGACGTCATATGTATTTTGTATTATCAGGGAGGGTATCAATTTTAATACCTTCCAAGCCAAACAATTCTGAATTAAATACTCCTAATACAAAGAGAGGTTCCTTTTTTTTCCCTGCTGAAAATACTACTAGTAGTAGCAACAACAATAGCAATAATTTAACTAGTAATAACACAAATAATAACCCAAACCCCTAATAAATGCAGATATAGCTTCAATAGACATAAAGTACTTTTGCAAATAATTCTGTTTAACCTAGTCCTCGGTTTATAAATTAGTAATCAAATCAGGGAATTCCTGCATCAAGTTCTAATATTTAAAATCCTACTTCTTAATTCAGCAACCAAACTGTATCATCATTCAAAGACTATTTACTAAAAATGGTAGGTTAAAATTAAATAGAAAATCTTAGTGAAGACTAAGAGTTTGAATTTTTTAGGCAGTATAAATTATAGAATTTCAAACAAGTTAATACTATTTAGCCTGGAAATTCCTTTGGCGAGGTAGCTCTAGAATAAAGAATTCCTAGAACTGCCTCTGCAGTAACGATCACGCCTTGCTAGCTTGCAACTCTATCATATGATAGTTTCCGCAAGCTTTTAAGCAAGATCTATGAAAGGATTTAAAATGAATAAAGAAGCTTCCTGAAAGAAATTCCTCCATTTAATAACTGGCCTAATGCTGGTATAATGGTCATCTATAATAATAGTGAAGATATTGAATACCAGATAAATAATGTGATTTACAAAGAAGGGGAAAGATGCTAATATGTTTATTTTATTAAAGAGGGAGAGATTGAGATTAGTAAGGTAAATTCTTTTAATCAAAATATATTTCACTTATTTACTCAAATTTGATATGCATAATCTAAGTATTAATTTACTATATAAATCTATCTTCTTACTTATATCTTTTAAGCAATAAAAACCATAAATTAATTAATAAATGAACCTGAGATTGATTCAGCTTATAGAATTTTACACAACAAATACAAATTTCAAAATTTAATCGTCTAAATATTTTTTATTAAATTTTTTTAAATTGTACTAAATCAAGATATTTAAGATTGACAAATGTGATACAAATACTTTGCAAAAGAAGAATATTGTGACTAAAAGGTAAGTGATTTAAAGAGTGGCTTAGGGTAGAATGTTTGGAGAATATGAGGGAATATTACATCTCCTTGACCCAAAGAAAAAAAATCATATCCTCTTCAATAGCAAATCAAATGACGCGCTTCCCTTTAGAGAAACGCAAGCTGTATGCTAAACCAAAGTTAAGCTCATGAGAATAGATTCTCGCTTATTTTTTTTGAACTTTTGGGCTTTTAATAATCCTTAAGACTAAGAATTCTTTTCAGTGCAAAGAAAAAACATGTTGGAGAAAATAAATAAAATTGAAAGCATGATTGATAATTATTAAAATACCAATATACAAAACTAAGAAATCAATCAAATAAGCGAGCTTCTTTAGACTAATAGTATTTTATAATAGAGTAGTGATATTAAGAAATTAATGAAAGGTTCTATTTCAACTCCAAGACATAAATACTCAATAAGTACAAATAATCCTATTAACTTATACTCACCTTAAGTTAATAAAAAAAGCGAATTAAATCCTTAAAATGTATCAAAAAACAAATCTAATGATACTGCTTCGTCAGATTTAACTACTTTCATAGGATCTCCTATTAATAGCTCATATGCTAAAAGAAGCTCTTCTATCAATTTAAATATTAATATTTCTA
The DNA here is from genome assembly GCA_000231845.2 of Tetrahymena malaccensis 436. Taxonomy (NCBI): domain Eukaryota; phylum Ciliophora; class Oligohymenophorea; order Hymenostomatida; family Tetrahymenidae; genus Tetrahymena; species Tetrahymena malaccensis. Next base: position 63,426 of record JH719966.1, read on the forward strand.
CAATAAGTCCCTCTGGAGGAGCATATGGGTATTTATCACCTTCACATAATCACTAGACAAACCCTCTTTTGCTGTAAGCTGCATAGCAGAATTAACTTCTTAAATAACCATCTTTGTTTTAAAGACTTAGCAAAATTTAAAACTCCTTATTCGAAGCTTCTTCTCCTATATCTGGGAGAGGAAGTGAACCATTCACAAACTAAGATTCTTTTAGTTAAAAGTTTTCACAAAATTTAGAAATGGCTTCTCCAAAAAAGGGTTATGGTAATTCACAGTTGCCTTAAAGAAGTTAAAGAAGGCATTAAACATTTACCTAAATTCCCAATTCTCCTAACATTTAATCATCTCCAACTATCAAGAAGCTGTAGGATGGTTAAATTTTTCTCTCCCCAAAGGACTAACTAAGTAAATAAAATACACAAACCCCTACATAAGCTTAATAGATTAACAATGATAGCTTAGAAACAAACAGTTAAAATTAATCACCTGCTTTATCTAGTATTCATGCTTAGCAAAATTAGAACTAAGAAATTAATTCTAGTATTTAAATGTAAAATAGCACCAATAAACACCTTTATCAGACATCTGCAAGAAATTCTTAAATTCTAAGTCAGCCTATACAAACAACGATGAACAATAATTCACTCAAATAGAATATATTTGATGGTTTAAAACCACAAACTGCTAGAGGAAGCTCTGAATAATCTCATGTAAATAGTAATAAAAAGGAAACTCATGTTTTGCTGCTTGATCAGCCTTTAAAAATATTTTAGTTAAAAGATTCAAGAAAGTTAAAGGTACTCAAAAAGGATATTGAGGATAAATTTTAGTAATGGAGGGATTAAGATAAAGGTAAAAAAATAATAAGGAAAAAAAAGAGTTTAAGCATTAAAACAAACAATTAAGCTTCTTCAATTCTAAACTAAATCTAACATTAATCTTCTTTAAAGAATTTATAATTAGACTTTAACTCTTTGAAATAATTTTTTGATTCTTAAAATAAACCTCAATCCATTTAAACTGAGAGATACGAGACAAAAAAAATAAATGAAATTACAGAGGAATATCCTGAATAAAACTAAGCAAATCCATAAAAGTTTAGTAATCATGATTAAAAATCTTCTATCTTTAAGCAGCAGCCAATGACTAAATCATAAAACGCCTCTGAATTTATTCATATATTGAGAAAAAGCAAAAGAAACCCTTCTGCAATATTCAGTAGCTATCAAAAGCCATCTCAAGATTAAAATAATTCTCATAATTAAGAACAGAATTTATAAAATAAAAGTTTGAACAACTATTCTCCTCAATAAACGCAAAACGAACTAACTCAAACTACAGCAATCTAGCATTTCTTACATAATTTACATATGGAAGCTTAGACTCCTTTAAAAATAACTTCAAATAGCCAAGAAAGACCTGTTATAGTTAATGAATTTATACAGTAAAATAGAAGTGATTCTAACTAGCATTAAAATGTAAAAATCCGTCCACTTCTATCCCCTCAAACAAGATAGCATAATGAAAATAAGCTCAGTAAAACAGGTTAACGTTTTTACAAATTTTAATTAGATCTGAAATAATAGCATGATTAAAGTTAAAGAAGATAAATTCAATCTTAAAAATCAAATAGAAAATCGGAGATATTATCACCATAGCATGTAGAGCAATAAGAATTAATAAATAATTTAATTTGTGAAGCTTCTCTTCATTAAAATTATATTTAAGATTAAATAAACCTAAATAAAAGAAATAAAATGATAAACTACAGTAAAACATTTAATTAAATTAATTAAAATAGTTATAGGTTTGCAAATAGTTTAACAAATTTGATACCAAGCAATTAACCAACAAATCATGGGTAAACATCGATTATGGAATTTACTTAAAACCATACAGAATTAACATAACCTACTTAAGCTAATCTTTAAAATTTCAGCCAAAAATAAATTAATCAACAGTAAAGTCTTCAATATTTAGATTAGTCTCCTTTGAAATTGAATACTAATAGCCTATTTAATGTAAATTAATTAATGAGAAGCCCTTCATAGCCAATTTTAGCTTAAAATATTTAAACTGAGACTTTAAATTAAATAAACATTTAAAAAGATGAAAAAAATGCATAGTCAAGCAGATAATCTCTTGTTTCTCCACTTTAAGCAGTTGTAAGATAGTGCAATGTTAAAAAATACTCTCCATTTAAATCAATAAATTCGTTGGAATAAGCATCAAAGCTTCCACCTACAATAAAAACCTCAAATCATCCAAATCAACATAAAAATAAGAGGATCATATTTAAAAGTGTAGATTTAACAACGAGAGATGAAAAATTACACTCTAGCTAGCTCAAAAATAATGAAATTAATTAAAATTTAATTAATTGTCAATCAATTTAATAATTAAAATTCAGCTGATTAAACAGTTAAACTTTAAAAATAACATTGTTAATTTGATCATTGATGAATTTCATTATTAAACAAAAAAAATATAATTTTTAAAAATGTGTGTAAAATAATAGATAGATAGATAACTAATAAAAAAACTAAATCATTTATAACTCTCTTAACTTAATACTAACCTTATCAACTAATTTAATACAAAAACGAACAATATAAAAAATTCATTACTAATTTAAAAAAAAAAAACAATTAAAAAATTCCCTAAAAAATAAATTAATTACTAATTTTATTGTACTTTTAGTATAAAACTAAGAAATATTTATTTCTGTTAAGTTTTTCTAATTAAGTGTTTTTATTTTGTAATTTTTAAAATAAATTATTTTTAAACTTTATTTTTTTGTCGCTTTAATTTTCTATCGTTTTCAATCTTTTATTTTTTTTATTTTTAGTAAAAAGAAATCGGAAATAGCATTAATGATAATTAGGTTTATGTACTTAAAAAGCAAGAAAAATAATCAACAATTAATAATTTTTAAATTAAGGTTTAATAATTTAAATTATATTATATTTTAGAAATAGTTATTATATTATAAAAGTTATATTTCACTGCATTTTATCTTAGCTAAATCCTTGGTGATTCATGACTGGTATAACGCGTACACCTGAATTCTAAAAGTTATCAGGTACGTTTGTTGGTAGTAATTGACTCCCTCTAGCAAAGGCTTGATTTGGAATATTTTGATCATTATTTAGATTGTTTGCATATTGATTTATTTTACCAAACGAATAGTTACCACTAATTATATTTTATGGTATGATGCCCATATTAGATGGGCTTTATGGCTAAAGCTAAGGTGAAGGATATTATTACTATTAAATCTAGTTATGTTATTGTTACAAATTGTTTTTTTTATAAGAGAAATTCTGTTAAGGTTGCTATTATTGCTATTAATATGAAAAGGGGGGAAGCTGTTATGGTGCAAATTAGGGATTTTACATTTATTACTGTTGTTCATTTTAAAATTTGGTTGGGGTGTTAAAATCTTAAGGATTAGGAATCTTATTTATATTTACCAAGTCATTTTAGATTTGCATTGCTCTATTTTTAAGAAAATTCCTAAATTAGGTTGACTTCATTATCGCATCTTAGATTGCTTATTCTTCTTATGGATTATTTTGTTGTTAGAATATTGGTGGAGATAACTGTTATTAAGGGATGCTGTTATTTTAAATAATATTTTCTGCTAATAATTTAGGACTTCTGCTTTTTTCTGCACTTTCGTTTATTAATGGCTTTTTTGATGGTATTGTATTTCTTATATTAGGGCTTTAAGAACCTCTGTTAATACTTTATACACCATTCCCATTTTTATATCTCATACTATAAGCATTTATACCGTTTAATCTTGGGGATTTTGCTATATTACCAGCAATCGGTTAAATTTATTTGGGAGGAGGAGAAGTAGACTAAGCTTTAGGACTTTTGTTGATTTATCTGATCATTCGTACATTGGTAATTGAGTCTTTTTTTGAGCTAATTTCAGACAAAGGTTTTGAACTTAAATCTGAGTTGTAACCGTTTATCGGAGGAAGCTTTGGGGAATTTTCTTCTCTCTCAGCAGGTGATTTCTTTCTAATAATAGCTTATTTAGTGATTCTGTATTATTTATCAAGTATTTCATTTGTTTCGTGCTCATCATCTGCATCAATTAAATCATTAGGATTAAAATTATCATCTGTGTTTTTTTTATTTTTATTTTACTCATCAGTTTTATTAATTTGGTTATTGTTTGAATCAACTGCTTTTTTAACTACAACTTCCCTTTTATTAACTTTTTATGGTGATAAATTCTGTTCTGTTTTTGAGGCTTTTTTGTTACCTAGACTATTAATTTGTTGATAAGAAAGCTTTTCTAAATCAGACCAATTTAATTTGTTTGATTCAGTGCTGTTCTATGATTACGAGCTTTCGTTTTTTGGAGATAAAGATCTGTTTTAACTCTTTATGCTTTTAGTACTTGATGAATTATCAACAGCATACTTTTTAATTTTATTATTATCTTTTGTATTTAATTAAATTTTTAACTTTAACATTTTGGCTATAGCAATAATTTAAGTTTTTTAATCAACAAATATGCAGTTTTCTTTTATTTCTACTATTTTCAGTAGGGAATTTAGAAATTAATTATAATTCATTTGTTTTCCTGTGCAGTTTCTATTGAATATCTCAATAATCTGTGCTCCTTAAACTTTATCGCTCTGGATACCAAACTCTTTCACAAATTTAAAATAGTTGTTAATGTTCATAAAATTTTATGATTGCTATATTTCATCAAATGTCTATTTCTTACTTTATGCAGAAAACATTGTTGAATAGTCTTTGAAAACTGCAGTTATCTACTGCTATATTAGCGATACATCGCTATCACTTAAAATTGTTTAAACTTTCTCATTCTACTAATCTTCGAGTGATTTTTTTTCAAATTTTTTATACTGGGATTTCAAAAACTGGAGAGTTTAATTTATGATATTTTATTATTGTGTATCGATTTACATGCTTTCATTTTAGATAGTCTCCAATTTTTTTATGTTCCCTTCTAGTAGACTTTTTAATCTTGCTTATGCAAAAGCTGGCTGTTACGGCTTTTGCTATTCCCTATGAAATTTATATTAATTTAAATTATTTTAAATTTCTTAAAAAAATACTTTGATTAGTTTTCGCTTTAGTTAGAGCTTTGTTATTTTTAAGGATTTTAAGATTTGCTTAAGGTTTCATTCTATAATTCTGGTTAGGTTGAATAGTCATATTTAACTTATATTTAGTCATCTACCCTTATCCAAAATTCAAAGAAATCCATCATATCTTCTATACCTAGCTCAAAATTTTTTTCATCAACTATTGTTTTATCATCGAATTTTCTTACAGTCTTTAGGAATTCTTTAAGCAATGTCTAAAAAATAAGATAAGTGTTATTATTGAAATTAATTAAAAATTTTTAAATACTGATAGTATTAAAGAAATATTTTTATTCTTCATGATGTTTTGCCTGTTCTGCTCTGATTCAATGATAATAAAGTTATCACTTTCAAACATTTTATTAATAAATTATTGAAAATCCTAAAATTTAATAACGCTTTCATTTTAAGACTCTTTATAGATACCTTATTTCTGTATTTACTTAAGTATTTTATCTGCGTTTCTTTAAAAGAAAAGTTAAAATTTTTCTTTATTTTCAGCATACTTCAAATTTTCTGGACTTATTGTTGGTTAGTGATTGAGTATTAAATCGATTTTAAAAGACTTGTCACTAATCATCATCTTTTTTGTAGATAATCTGTCATCAATTAAAGAATTAATATTTGTATCTTCTTCATACTCACCCCTTAGCTCCTCGTCTTATATCGTTTAATTATCTAAAATAATAAGTGTTTTTAGTAAAAAATTAAATATTTTTTTTTTATAATATGTATCATTTTTTAATTATTCTTTGAGATAATCTATTATTTGTTAATTAAATTACCAAAATTCATGTTGTTTGTAATAACCGAATGCTCCTAAACGCTTCTCTAATCTATATCCAAATGATCTTCTTTTAGAAGATTATTTGTTGACTTTTTCGCATCAACTTGCTAAACATGGAGAGTATTGTGATTGCTTTAATCTACCATCTTTTTACTTTTATCATTTTTATCTTGATTTTTTGATATCAGTGGAGTTTTTTATTCCTTTTTTGAGTTTACATTTTAATTCTTTTGATCTGTTTTAACAATTCCTTCCTTTGTTTCTTCTTCTATCTATTTAAAATGATCTTTGTTCTAGTTCATGTATTCTTCATAGGTTAAATTGATTTTTTGAGGTATTATTTCAGTTGTTGATTAGTTAATATCTTATTTACTATTCACTGAAACAAAGCTTTATTTCGTACTTTTTTCAAAGTTATCAACTTTTAAAGTTTCTTTATTTTCAATATGAGCTTCTTTGCTCTTTTCTGGTTTCTTATTCTAGTTTTTACTTACATAATCATGATAAGCATTCTGCTATTATTTAACCACTATTGGATCACCTTGTTCATTAAATTCAATATGATTCCAGCTAGTAGGATTTCCATCAATTTCAGATTTCTTTTGCTTCTTAGCGGAATCTGTTTATTTTTAACTAGTAGAATTAACTTTCACTTATTATTTTTTTAAAGAGTTATTTAAGTGATTTGTGTAATGGTTAACTTCCTGTTATACTACTATTGGTTCTCCTTGCTCATCATATTCGATGTGATTCCAACTTTATGGATTTCCATGTATTTCAGATTTTTTATGTTGTTTCTAATGCAAATTGCTTTGATGGATAGATTTACTCTCTTAACTACTATTTCTACTAGCTTATGCTTATGATTTATGGTTCTCATATATTTCTTAGTTATCTTCATTTTCGTTTTATTAAGTTTAATCATAGTTCTAATTTTAATAGTTATAGTCATCTTCGTTGTCCATTTATTACTTTCTGCTTAATTGGCTGGAGTTTTTGAAAGAAAATTAATTTTTTTACGGATTATTCTAATCTTTCTCATCATTTTAATACTAGTTATCAAAATTATTCTAGCTTTATAACTCAGAAGCATGAATAGTTGGATTGTGATTTTCTTGTTAGGATAAATTATAAGATTAGTTTTAATGTCCAAGTTCATCATCATCTCTGTAGTTTTGATCTAAATTATCATTGTCTTAGTAGTATTATTAGCTTTCTGTCATTTCTTGCTGATCAAGAATTTAATGCTCATTTTAATTTAACTTACTTTCATCTAAGTAATTTGATTGTTTGATACTTTAATGCTAATCTAATTCATCTCCCATTTAATGGTTGCTATCTTCTTTTTTTCGTTTTTAGTTTACAGATAACTAAGAATTATTTTAGGATTTGTTATTTTATTAATTTTTGGACTGGAATTTTCCTGAGCCTTATTTCATTTCTAGTTATTGTTGTTTTTACAAGCTATTTATTTAATACTCCTAAATTTAATAACAACTTTCTTTCTATTTCTTAATTTTTATTTGCAATTTTGTGAATAGAAGTTGTAGCTAGCTGAATAGAATTCGAATTTAACAAATTAAAAGCTCTACTTGGATAAAGTAGTTTTACTGAATTAAAATACCAAACAACAAATAAAACAAAATTTATTATGTAAATATATAAGCATAGGTGTATGTATAATTTAATTTTAGTAAAATTCATAGTTAAATTTTGTTAATTAATTTTTTAGTTATATTAAATATTAATTTTTGATTGATTTTAAATCTATTTATTGTTCAATACATTTGAGCAATTTATTCTTGTTTTTCTGAGTATTTAGATAAAATTCCTAAATTTTTAAAAAATTAAATTCATTTAATTATTTATTAGTAAGATAATGCCATTTTTTTAGTTTTATTTTTAGTTTAATTATTTTTAAGTCAAAATTGTTTAAAATTAGATAGTATTTTTATGGGTTTATTATGAAATAAGGCAGGCATTTTAAAAAGAAAAAAAAAATGAATACTTTTCAAATAAGAACTACTTACTACAGAGCTAGACCGTTTAGGAGAATTTCCACATGATTTAAAATTAAATTAATTTTATTAGTAGGGAAGTAAATTTTTATTAGAGTTTTTTACAGAGGTATCATTTTTATTGGTTGAAGTAAAATAATTTGATTATCTCCTTCTTAATATGCTATTGCTATCAGATTTTTCAAAGCTTGAATTTTAAGATTTATTATTTTTAGGAGACTTAGAAGCAGAATTTAATGCATGAAAGTTATTTTTTTCTTCATACTCTTTCTTTATTTGTGGATATTACTCTCCAACTTAAATTATATTGTGATAATAAGAAAACTGAAGCATTTTGTTTTATTGCAACGTTAAAATTTTACTACTAGATAGCTTTTTAACTAATTAATTTTCTGCTTGTTTTAATTTATTTAGCTCTTTTTACTTCTCATTGACTAAGTATTTATGAATGGTTAGCTTTTATTCATATGATTTTTTATAATCCATTTATTTTTATTCTTTAAATCTCTCTATTGCTTCGTGGCTTCTATTTAATTATTCTTTTACTTTTTATACTCTTTCTCTTTATATATGAGTTATTTATTCTAATTCCTTTTATCTTTATTCCTCATTAGCTTTAGTCATTAAACGAACCTAAGCTCCTTCTTGTACCATTTTATCTTTCAACTTTTATTTAGAATCATATAAACTTTTGGCAAGTTGTTCTCTTATTTATCTCGCATTTTCATTTCTTATACTAATTTGCATCTTTGATAAATCCTCAATATCTTATTTCTAATTTATTAATAAACTATTATTTTCATAAAATATTTATTTATACTAAAATCTCCATACTGCAATCTTGGTATGTTTGGAATACCCTTAAAATTAAGAATTTTTTGAAAAAAAATAAATTTTTTACACCCACCAATATCCAATAATTAATTATAAAGAGATTTTAGTATATATTTATATTATACCAAGTAAATAATTTACAATTAATTCTTCTTCGAAAATACGCCTTTTTGTAGAATATATTCCTAAAGTAGTAGTTTTAGATTCTTATCTTACTCTTCGTAAATTATCTTCATGCTGCTTCAAAATATTTATTCTTTTCTTTATACTAATTTATTGATCTTAGCTTTAATGCAATTTACATCTCTCCTAACGAAGTAATTCAATATAATTACTTCTATTTGTATGTAAAGATTCTGTATTTTTTGTAATACTTTGATCAGCATTTAGATCTATTATTGATTTATTTTCGCATTCATTTGTTGATAGATTATTATGATCTTCCTAGGATTGTAGAGAAACGTCTAAAAAATTTTATGTAGCTTTATTACACTGTTTTTATTTCTGAAGATCAAATAAACTATTATTAAATTTAGAATCTGTTTCACTTGGATTTTTTTAATCATTCCTTTGTTAGATCATAAATTAGTTTTCACAAAGCTGTTTATTCTTAATTTTTTCAGTTGATTTGCATCTATATTTCCTGTATCCATATACTTTTTTTAAGTGCTATAAGAAAATATCTTATTTTGAAAGTTCTTCATCAATTTAAGATAAGTCTTCTCCATACAACTTAGTTTATTAATTTTAGTCTTGCATTTATTGATTCCAAAATACCTATATTCTTTTTTTTAATTAAATGAATAAACTAAATAAATAATTTTTAGAATTTAAGATTGATAATTGTAAGTAATAATTTGAATAATCTCACCATTCAATTAATTATAATAATAAAAAAGTATTTACAATAATTAAAGGTACAATTTTTCTTGTAAATTAAAATTAGCTTTACTTTATTCCGAAAAAATGATTATTTACAAATTAGTTTTTCTTTTTAACTTACATTTAAACAAACATATAAATAAATAATTAATTATTCTTCTCACAAATATTTTCTAATAAGTATTATCTATCATTGTAAAACAAAATGTGATAAAAAAATGAATTAAAAAAATGTTGAAATAATAAAAATAAATTTAAAGAATAAATAATTAATCTCAAATTAATTTTGATATCTTACAAAAATAAAACTAAATATGACATAATATAAGACGAAATGTTTTTAAATTAGAATAATCGAATATTTTGGAGTTGTTAATGAATTAACACACTAATAATGAAATAATAAATTTTAAATAAATCAAAGTCTAGCTAAGATAGGATATTCAGAAAGTAAAGCACGTTTAGCAAGATCGCTAACTGATCCACTCTAAGAGAACCCTTTCTTTAAGAATTTCTATATGTGAGTTTCAAGTTCGTTGAGCTTTTCTTCGTTTACTAAGAGAAGGATATTTTCATCAGCACCAGATTTATCAGCATCTGTATATGTACGAATAAATTTGAAATGTTTGTATTTTTAAATAGCATTTTTAAGTGTGTCAAGAGAACAGCTTTCATGATGTTAGATAATTCTTTCATCATGCATATTTTCAGTAAACCATTAAGCTTGTTATAAGAACTTCTTAAATGGCATAAATTTAGTCTTGCTTTGAGATAATGTGTAGAAATTCAAAAGGACTGACCAGTAGCTCTCTACAAGAGGATAAATGAGGGAGTTATAGAATGAAACTTAGTTTTCGTCAACAATGCAAATCTTACCATTTTCATTTACTTTTAATACCTTTAACTCTATCATCTTTGCTAATAAAGTTTTTTAGAATTATTCAAGTGTTTTGGGAACATTTGGTAATACATATTCACGCTCGAAGAGCTCAATAAGGAAGGATGATTCTTCCCAAATTCTTTCAAGTGAAACACCTTCTTTGAAAGCAACATTAGGTCCAAATGCAGTGAGAGCAACGCACACAATAGCTTCTAATATAAAGAGATGGACTATTTAATTACGGTAATATGAAAGCATTAAGACATTTTTATATTCAGTGTCAGAAGTAACTTCAAGTTCAAAAACATTCTTCTTAGTCTTAAGTAAAATACCTTCAAGTAAATTCATTGAAGATCTAGTAGCAATCATAGAACCTGATACATCAGGAGTAAAGGCAAGGATACCACCTCTTTCAACTATTCTTTAGCTAACCCAGTGAACCTTATTTATAAGCTTATCTTCAGTAATGCCCTTTCTTGATTAAAGCATAATAGCAGAAACAATTCCTGTAGGCATGCAGACGAGAGCATCAGTTAATTTATATTCAATCTTATAAGAAAGATCTTCAATGATATTTTTTCTTTAAACACGATTATTTAAATCAGCTGTAGGATAGTTTGTGCTTAAATATTATTTAATACTCATAGGTTCGCAAATGTTGACGTGAATTCTTCCAAAATTCATGCTAAGGGTTTTAATAGCCTTAATTAAACGGGGAAGGGATTCTTTGACCTTTTCCTCTCCTAATAATTCATAAGGGAAAGTATCTCCTTCAAGGACCTTGTCGTAATTCAAAGTGATTGGAACGATTTTAGCATCAGGAATTTTAGAATCAAAGACGGCATCAGCTACTATACCCATGATACCAAATTTGGGATGGAGCATTTTACCACTTCTAGATCTTGTTCCTAAATTTAGAAAATGAAAAGTTAAAATTTGAAATACTCTAAATAATAATTATTACCTTCAACAAAGAATTCAAGCATGCAGTCATCCATCAATAATCTTTATACGTATTCGTAGAAAATAGCTTTGTACAAAGGATTTTCTTTTTGATTACGCTTAGTGAAGAAAGCACCACAGGCTCTGAGGATATGATGAACGATTGTAACATTTAAGAAATCTTCTGCAGCAGCAATATGAGGGCATTACATTTTATATGCGAAGAAAATGTAAGAAACAAGAAGGAAATCAATATAAGATCTATGTGTAGGAATCATAATGAGAGGTCCATCTTTTTTAACATTATGATTAGCAAGAGCCTTAAGATGGGCATCATCAATAACTACTTTTTCATAAATTTATTTAAAGACCTTGTGTAAAAACCAAGCCATCATTCTCAAAGTAGACATTTTATAATTTGAAATCATTTCTTTGATAATGGCATGAGCCTCTTTGTTTACGCTTTCAACTAATCCTTATGAGAAACCTTGCTTTTTAGTTTATTATTCGATAACTAAAGAGATTGCATCTTGAACAGTTGAAGAGTTAAATAAAAGTGATTTATACTCATCATAAGAACGAGGCTTAAATGGTTTTCCAGAGCTGAGAGCCCAATTGATATCAGAGAAGTAAGGATATTTAGCCTAATTGTTAATTTTTAAAATATCATTTTTGTCTGAAACAGGAGGCTCAACTTTTTCATTAAGGATAAATCTGTGCATACCCCAGTTAAACATTAAAATATAGTTATCCCAGTTTATGCCAGATACATCCAAATAGAAAAGGTTCTTTTCTAATTCGTCCAACTAATCAATCATTTTTTCGATTTTTCTGCTATCGAAAATCCATTCATTAGAAGCGAAATGGCTAAAAGTAGCACTAACTGATTCAGCTTTGTAAATAATCTAATTTTTTATTTAATTATTAAAATTAATTAACTATTGGCTGCTAATTTATGATAAATTAATTAATTAATTAAAGTAGGAGTAGGTGAGAAGTAAGCAATTACTAAAAATAAATAGTAAAAAGAAAAATTGCTTTCTATCTAATTTTTTCTAGTGAAAGATAGATAGATAGATAAATAAATAAATATCTATTTAGTAGCTAAATTAAAAAAATTAAATATTTATTTTTTAATTTATTTTTTAGTTTTTGAAACAAATTTATGTTTAATGTTAATTAAATTACCTTCAAATAGCGGTTTGCATTCTTCTTCATGTTTTCGCTGCCTACGAAATTCGATATTTTAAGATAAGCTAGTGCTGGAATACGACGCATAATTTATTTAAATCTTAGATGTCTTTCATCTTTAATGAGTTAAGCTTCACAGCTACCCAAGCGCTTCTCAGGAGGATTGGCTCTCCAATATTAGACAGTGTTTCTTTCTGAAACTTCCCAAAGCATAGGATTTCTGCTTGAAGTAGATGCATTAAATACTGATAAATCTCTGAGATTGGCACATAAGGCACCAGTTACTATAATTTAGTCAGAAACAACATCAACTGGAACGACATCACCAATAGCGTTACGGTTGGCGTGAATATACTTAAGCATACCAATACCAGAAAGTAAGAAGACAGCAGAGGCAGCAGTTACACCTTCAACCCAACCAACGCAAGGTTCACTTACAGCTGCACCGATAATAGAAGGACGAACTATTGTTATAGTCATGTTAGGAGGGCGCTCAGCCTTGATAATACGTTCGACTGCACTTTTTGTGAAAACGTAAGTATTAGGATAGTTACCTAAAATTGTTTTAGTCTAACGCTCTAATTCAGCAGGAGGCATTTTCATCAAATCGTCCATCAGTTAACGTGCATTTTATTCAGTATTGTAAATGTCTTCTTCAATCCAGCCACGTTTATCACTATTGACATAGCAAGTAGAAACGTGGACAAAATTTTCAAGTTAAAGACAGTGCTTTGATAACTCCATCATTCTAAGAGAACCTCTAACATTAATATTAATGGCTTCTTCTAATTTAGCATTAAAATCAACAGATGCAGCACAATTGATAACAATATTTGCTTCTTATGTGATAGTTTGATAATCCTGCTTTGATAAACCTAATCCTTCCTTCAATAAGTCACCTATTTAAATAGTAAGTTTTAGTTAACAATGAGTTGGTTTTGCTAAAAATAAATTTCAAATAATGTTTTGATTCTTTATAAGTCTGCTCTACTCTTTATTTCTTTTAAATTGTAAAAAATATATCACAGAAACTGTTTTAATTATGAAGAAACATTTTAAAACTCACAATATAAATGTAGTTTAAAAGCTTTGATCTTACTAAAATGTTAGTTTCAAGAAGTTTTTAAAAGAAAACAACTAAAACTTGGACAAACATTTGATGTAGAAAAATTGATAATAGAAGCCTTTGTAATGAAAATGATGTTAAAATTATTTACCTTCGATAGGAACAACTTTGCTGAAAAGATAATTGAAAAAATTATCTCCCTTTTCTTATCTCAATCTTTCAAATATTTCAGAATCATGGATAACTTTTTTGAATCTCTCCTCAACGGGACTACCTTTTTTGCTTCTAATCAAAACGTAAATTCTTTTGACCATTGGAAGGGTTCTGAGAAACTTTTCGAAAATGACTTTTCCTAAAAAGCCAGTTATACCAGTCAGTAAAACGGTCTTTCCTTCATAAAACTATAATACCTTACCCATACTTTTATATTTATTTGAATTTTTTAATAATTTGATAAGATAAACAATATTTAATTTTTTTTTTAGTTATTTTATTATTTGATATTATTTTTATCTTAATTTCCTTTAAATTACTCAAAACAACAATTAATTAATATTATTCAATCCTTTCACTATGAATACACATATTCTCATAGAGCTTAAAATATTATCAAATAAATTAATCCATGTTAATTGCAGTAAAAGAGAAGATTTGACCATAATATAAAATTTAAAGATTACTAATAAATGTCTAAGAAAATTTCAAGGAAAGCAATTTTATATATTTATTTTTCTTAGCTCCTCAATTAAAATATGCAACAAAAATATTACAGGTAGTTCTATTTAGTTTTAACTTGCCTTTTTAATCAATTTTTTAATTTTGCAAAAATCAAAATTTAAAAGTACGGATAAACAAGCAAGCAAGCACAAATTAATTTTTTAATATCTTTCTCAAAACTATTGATAGTTGATTTTATTTTTAAATAATTGCATTATCTCACTTTCGTTAATTGCAAAGTGTAGTTCGTAAATATCGTCACACATATTATTACTTTAAAACTATTTGTAATAGAAATGAATAATAAGTGCTTATTTTCTAAAACCCAAAAAATTTTGATAAGTGATGTTCTTTATGGTAATTCACTGTAATTTCCATTCTAAATCTTATTTTAAAAAAATTAAGATTATTTTATTTGTTTTCAAAAAAAATAAAGCCAAACATTTCGCTTTTTCTTGTTGAAAAATAAAACTCGCGTCGTTAAAATAAAAACTACTTTGCATTAAATTTTTCTAAATAAAAATATTAGAAATTTCTTTTGAGATAATTGATTTTATTAATATCTTTTATCATTAAGATATTAAGTATCTATATATAGCACCAAATACAGATTATAGATAAGTTCTATTAGTTAACACATAGGGGGAAAATAATCATACTTAAAGTGAAAGTATTGATAAAAGCTTAATTTTATCTACAGTGTGTTGGAATATTGAATAGCATTAATTTAGTTTTTGCTATAGAACCAAATGAATTAAAATGTTTGTATAAATAATAATTACATCCACGAAATTGAATATTTTTTTGCTGAGAGCTGAAATGACGATAAAAGTGGATTATTAAAAATTTTAAACTAAAAATAAATACTTTTGTATATATTATTAAGTTCTACATATATAACCTTGGTTAGTCGAGATAGACGTAATTTTTTTATATTATTTAGATATTTTTGCATATTTTCCCATCGAATATTACTTAAGTTTTCTAATTTCTTTTAATATTACAAACAAAAGATATGATTTGTTTACACGTTTAAATAATTAATTACGTATTAACGAAAATCTTTTCATTTGGACGGTCAATAAATTTTAATTTGTTAGTAATCAAATAAATAATTATATGTAGAAAAACTAAAATTATAAAGGAAATCCAACTTAATTTTCAAAGTTTCTGATAAGGAAGCAACCCTCTAATTGATCAAAACTATTACTAAGAAACTTAAGTTCGTTATTGTGCTACCTACTAATTATTTTTTTATTACTTTAGTTTACATACATAATATGACAAAATTTAATCACAAAATTTTTGATTTATTTTTAATTAAATAAAATTCTAAAATTATTTGATTTTATATTTTGTAATTTACCAATTTAATTTCTTGTAAACATAAATATAAATTTACATTTAAATAAATTAACAATTTTTCACTTTTTTTTAGTTACTTCATTTAATTGTTTTAGCTATTTTTATCTTAATTCTTCCAGATAAACATCTAAATCTCCTAACTGTTGACTTGAAGAATTAGATGTAACACTACTTTATAGGTTTCCAGATTTCTAGCTTTAGAGCTTTATCAGTTCTTACTGGCACTAATCAAAATTTATAAATTAAACTACAATCCATAATTAAATATTAATATTTACCTTTAATAATTCATCTTTCATCTTTTCATATTTTTCTCTGTATTCATTTATTCTTTACATCATATCTTCTATAGGGCTCTTTCTATCTGAAACATTCTTTTATTAATTCTAAAAAAATAATTAAAAAAGTTAAAATATCTCAAATAAGTTATTTTTAAAAATTCTAAAATATTCAATTTCAGTTAATAGAAAATTTACAAGTTGTGTTTTAAATTAATCATTTTGTGCCCTCAAAAACAAATTCTCATCTTTTAATCTATCAACTTCATCTGAATTTCCTTGGTATTAAGTAGATTACTAGGAGGATTTTTGCAATTTATCTATGATTTTTTCTTACTCTGTGAATTTCTCTTTGATGTAATCATACTCTTTTTTAAGCAAATTGTACTTTTCATCCTTTTCTTTTAGCTTTTCAAGCATTTTTGAATCCATTCCTGATTAATTGCTATTATTCATGTAATTTAATTGCTGCTTAAGTGATTCAACTTCTTTGTTCTTTTTCTACTTTTCTAATTCTGCAGCTTGGTAATCTGATTGAAGCTTCTTTATTTAAGTTTGAAGTTGGTCAATAATTTTTTTATTTAAATCACCAGAATTTGCATTTTATATAAAACTTGCATTTGAAATATTCTTTGAGCTTTTTTAAAATAAAATAATTTTTTAGCATATTTTAATAAAAATTTTATAATTATTTCATATACCTGGCTTAAAAATTTTCCTTTTTAACAAATGAATCATCATAATCTTTATTAATAATCTAATTTATATATAATTATTAATGAAATTCTCACAAATTGCAAAATTTACACTATCAGGTCTTGAGTATTTGTATATTTCTTCATTAGTGAATACTGTTTTAACTTCCTAACCAGCTTCGTCAGTTAATTTACCCTTTTTGACTTCTTTGGCACTATCAATTGTTTCGAAAAGCTGGATATTTTCATTTTAGCAGTTGGCTTTTTAAATATTTTTTACTTAGATATTATTTGCTAAATTGCTTATTACTTTAAATCCATGGATGGGCAAGTATCTCTTTCAAAGGAAGTCTTTACTTTGGGTCTAAAACCAAAATCTTAGTAATAAGATCCTTAGCCATAACAGGGAAATTTTTGGGATATTCGTATCTGAGGTTCTTTATTTTAAATAATTGCTTAAATAATGGTTTTTTTTTTATAAAAAAATATACTTTTATATTTTGTTTTGTGGTATTTTCTACATAATCAGCATTGTTTTGATTATTTTTAGGAGCAAATGGACTAGCACCTGAAAGAAGTTCATAAGCTAATACACCAACAGACCAGATATCGACACCAAAATCATGTTAGTGATTGCTCTATAACATTTCAGGAGCTAAATAATCTAAAGTACCACAGAATGTTGTTCTAATATCAGACTCTCTTTGCTTAAAATTAGACCATCCAAAATCAGCCAATTTTACATTTCCATCTTTATCCAATAATATATTTTCAGGTTTAATATCTCTATGGATAATTCCTTTAGAATGGCATAATTCTAGAGCTTTGCAAAGCTAAAATATGTACTGTTTGAATAAAAACGATGAATTAACTACATTTTAAACGATTCAACTAAATTTACTTTTGCAACTTTTTTTTCTTCAAATTAATGATTTGGCTATTTCCATAGTTATACATAAAGCTAACCCTAGTTAATTTAAAAAATAATACTTTGCAAAATCTAGAAACTCTCTAATTTTTAGATATGTTACCCCTTAAGCATATTCTAATACTAAATAAATATTTGTATCATCTTCAAAGTGGTTGTATAGTTTTAAAATGTAAGGGTGATTCAAAGAGTACATAATTTTAACTTCATTTGTGACTTATTCAACCATATTGTTTAATTTAAGGTTTTTCTTATTGATTTCCTTAATTGCATAAATTAATTAGCTTTTCCTGTGTAAAACTCTAATGACCTTACCAAAAGCACCTAATTATCCATTAAATTGTGTTTATATTGTCGTTTTTAAAGCATTATATTAAAATTGTAAATTCTGAAATAATATCTTTGATATTTAACAAAAATATACCTTTTCCTAACACCTTTTATCCATCGAAGTCATTAATGTTCGACTCATCTTCCCAACCAGCTTAAACAGTTGGTGAAAGATAAATATATCTTTCCTTTACTTAATTTAATTTGGGCATTTTATCCTATTAAATAATAGCTAATTAAAACTTTGCTGTCTTTTGGTTTTTTAATATTTATTAAATTTTTATTAATTTTTATGTAAATTTTAATTTGACTAATTTAAATTTCTGATTCTGATAGAATAAGAAATATCTAATAAAACGAGAATATATTCATGCTTTTTGATTAATAAAATAGAAAGTATTAATCTAGTAAATATTTTAAGTAAAAATAGGCAATCTCCGATTTTATTTAATTCATAAAACTAAAAAAATTTTGTTTGTAAAATATAAAATTTACTTAAGGATTTTTTTAAAAAGTTTATGATGTCAAATAATTAATCTTCCTTATTAGCTTATCAGAAATTTCAGTAGATACCGATCATGCATAATTAAATAACGTATTTTTTTCAGTTTATTGGTCTTTGTATTTATTTATATCTGAATGATAAAAATCCCCCTAAAAGATTTATTTTTCTATTCCCTATTAGTAGATTAATATTTTCTTGTCATTATTTTTTTTCTTTAACTTTTATAAGATATTTAGATTAAAAATTAAATAAAAAAATCAATATATTAATTTACTAAAATATATTTTTTCGTTTGTTAGGTAAAAGATATAAAAAAAAATATTAAATTTAATTTTTAATAAAAGTTAGTTTCTTAAATCACATCATATTTATTATAATACAAAGCTAACAAACTTTAAATTGATAGGATATATCTTAAATGTAAAAAGAAATTAAAATATTATAATTAGAAGAATATAAAACTTTGGAGAAACAGATATTAACTCTTCTATAACATATTTATTTAGATCATAATTGATTTCTATTTTAATATTTAGGAGTACTTCCACGTATTTAATTTCCCATTAGTGTAGCATGTGGATAAGCAGTTGAGCTATAGTTTGTCTTTCTCTTAGGAGTTTCAGCTCTTGACTGATTCATTGAGTTTTTTAATTTTCCTCCTGATGTGAGTCTAAATGTTTCAGAGAAATTATGAATTTGTGGGAACAAAGAGGAAACCTCATTTTCATCTCCACTGCGATGTGTATTTGCATAAGTATCCTTCCTTGTACTTTATGGCTGCAAGAATGAAGTACCATACTTTTGGTAGCTATTTCCTGGAGTTGAGTCATATAAATTATGTTAATTGTTTGTATGAGGCTCTGCACTTGAGTAACGCATTCTATACTATTTTTCGATTTCATTTGTGATAGCTTCGTTATATTCAGGAGGTGCATTTAATTTTTCACTCTTTTTAGGAGTTCTTAACCTAGGACGAGCTTATAATGTATGACCATTTACTTGGTTATTTATATGTGGGGATGTTCCATATTCATTTTAAGATGAAGACATTAAGTTATTTTAAGCTATAGGTTAGGTGTTGGATAGCAATTTTTACTAATACTATGGCCTATGTTGATGGTTAAGGTTATTAGACATTATTTAATTTTTTTAATCTTCCAAAAATTTATTTTCATTAAGATTTCTAATTATCTATTCATCCAACATATTGATATTTCTCTTGGGATTTTATTAAGAAGACTTTCTAAGTTTATTTTAAGGAGTAAACATATTATTTTAAAGTGAATGCTATTATAACTCATCTTTTAAATTCTTTTCTGTGTTCAATCTTGGAGATTATTAAACAGAGCGATGCATATCTCCAGTTCCATTTTTATATCTGTTAGTTTATGAACCATCTCTATTATTTCTTATTTTAAAATTTGTTTTAGGTATTTCCTAATCCTAATCGACATCATCTTTATTTATTCTATTAAAATTGTTCAAACTTTAATTATATTTATCATTGTGAAAATGATTTGAATTGTGACTATTCTTAATCTTTGGATTTATTTTTTCATTTTATAATTCATTTTCATACTCTGGGTATTTCATCATCATTTATTCAGTGTCTGGTCCATCGATAAGACCTAAATCTTACCAGCGATGTAAAACTTTTTCAGCATTTTCAAATTTTTCATCAGCAGTTTTTGCAACTCCCATTTAAACTAAAGGTTCTTCCCATTATTGTAATGATTTAATAGCGTTGTTTAATTTATCAGAATAGCGTTTGAGTTTATTTAATTTAGTAGCTTCATTATTTGATTCCTATTTGCTTATCAAGCCCATTTAATGCAGAGCTCTTCTTTAATTGTTAACTGACTATTGTGCCCCAACACCAGATCCTGCAGATTTAACATCACCAAATCTATCCTAGTTTGATCTGAACATGGGCTTGGATATTTATTCTATGAATTCTCTTTTTTTGAAAAATTTTTCCAAATCTGGATTGATATGTATTTCATCATCTGAATAATTAACATGAACTTCTTTTACATTAGAACCCTATTGATTACCACTTTTTATTTACGATTGTTGTTTATCATTTTAATGACTATTTGAATTCCTTCTTGAAACTGGTTGACTACCATCAGGGCATGCTTAAACTCTACCACCACTTTACTACTACTCCTTTTACTGCTATACTTGTGATGTTAAACCTAATGAATTAGATTGTGATGAAGTTTGCTAATTTGCTTAGCCTTTAGGCATCCCATCAGACTGCTTATTTGTATTTGCATTATTTGCAGAGGAAGACATTGATAAGAAAATAGATTTTGCTTTATAAAATATTTCCTATTTGTTGAGTAAAACTAAAATTGTTATTTAATAAGTATTCGTAACCTCTAAATTTGATTGCGATTATAATAAAAGACAATAACCAATCTTCCAGCTTAATAAGAAAATTAATATTTTTTATTAATAATTTTGATTGATATTTATCTTGTGAATTTAATATTTTAGTAATGCGTAAATTATTATTATGACTGATTCCACAATTTTTTTAAAATGGTTATTTCATTATTTTTATTGAGCCTTTAATATCCACATACCATAAATTGTATAATTATTTGAATATTTATATTTTGTTTTAATATTTGGCTTTGCTTTATTGTTTATCGCCATTAATAAATTATCATAAACTTTTTGGATTAATTTTATTTAGAAATGCTAATCAGATTAATAAAAATCTAAAAAATTTTTAATTTTATTATTTTTTGCTTTCACAAAATTACAAAGAATTTGTCATAATAAAATTTTTAAAATCATTTAATAAAATAGCTTTTAAAATTAAATGTTTCTTCAAGTCTAATTTAATAATTAAATTGAATCCTTTATTAATATTAAATATCTTCTTTATTAGTAAAAAAATTCTAAAAAAGAGAAATCAAAATTAAAAAGATCTACTTTTTAAAAATAAAATGTAAATACCTAATATATTTTTAAAAATTGTTCATTTTAAAGTTAAAAAAAGACTACTTATTATTTTTTAGGATTAAGAGCTATTTGCTTTTACTTTTAAAATTATAATTTAGATATATTTAAAAATTATAAAAATAAAAGATTGATCTAAACTAGATAGAGGATAATAAAATAATTTGTTTGACTTTTAAGTGATAAAATATTTTTTTAACTTTTTTAACAATATTATTAAAATATATTTTAGTTTTAAGTAAATTAAATCTTTAATCAATATTTTTGATTCAGATTTTTTGTTTTCTGAAAATTTCTGTTTTTAAAAATTAAAATTCATCATGACTACTTTTTGATCAAATTTGATAGGATATTAATTAAAATTCATAGAGAACATTAAAAAAAATATACATTTAGAAAAAAGTAGCTTAAAAATGAAAGATTAATTTAGATAAGAATACGATCAAATAAAAAAGTTGTAGCTATCAATAGCAAGAGATATAACAAAAAGAGAACAAATGAAGATTTAAGGAAAATCTTTAGGTTCTATTGATTCAGAAATTAGAGGATAACTAAAAAGTTTTGAATCTGATATTTTGAAAATTACTTAACTCATACATGATTAAGAAAGAAACCTATAAAACTTGGGGTTAACTGCAAGGGAAATTGAGTAAAGGAGAAGTTTAATAGCTGAAATTGAGAAATAAAAAAAATAATAGTTAGATACTCTAGTGCAATAAGATAAAATAACATCTAAAAATTAAAAAATGTAAAAGCCTGCTAACTTTACAGAAAAATATGACATAGAAGGACAGACAAACAAATAAATATATAAATACTAATAATAAGAATTAGATAATTAAGATAAATAAATATAAGTTATGCTAAGCACTGTTAACAAAATAAAAACAGGTGGATAAAACATAGTTGAGGAAGTAGATGATTAAGTTTAGCTTCTAAATGATCTTGATATTGGATTAGATAAAAACACTTAATTAATGAATAAAAATTCTGGAAAACTGAAAAATCTTTTGAAAACGAACTCTAATTTTTGCTTACTAACTTGTGTGTGTTTAGAGATCTTTTTGTTGATGTTTTTTTTAATATTTTTGTGATGCTATTGTGTATTTGTTTTTATTTATATTTATTCCTTTTAATAAGATAATTGCAAATAAAAAAATATGATTTTACTAAAACTTTAAATATTAAATAAGGAAGTAGGCAAGTAAGTAAGTAAGTAATCGTTCATGCAATTTATATTTTATTTTGTATTGAGAGAAAAATGTAGTTGCAAAAAATGAGAGATTAATTGAATAAGGAAAACAAAACTTTAATTAACTGAGAATAAGATATATAATATATGTATTTATTTATGTAATAAATTTAAAATATTTTATTGGTTTATCCATTTACTTTATTTATTTCATCTCAAAACCATTTAAAAAAGTCTTATTTTCCAAATGCAGTTTATTTTTTTCATTATTTTTATATCAGTACTTTTTATTTTTATTTAGGTATGAGAAGGAGAATTTTTGATCAAATAATATTAATCTAGCCATCAAATAATAGCTCAGAAGGCAGCAACTTGTTCCTTAATTTTATTGATAGTTTCAAAGTAAGGTAAAGCAAAACCACGGACCTTTTGGAAGTCTAAGATATTGACTTCTTCATCAACCTTCTTTACTTCAGCTGTGAATTCGAGAGGATTTTTGTCATTATCAACACCAACAAACTTAATTTTATAGTATTTATCAGAGGGTTCAGCCTTAGTACAGAATTCGCCATGCTTCTTGAGCAAGTATTTGAAGATGTATTCAGCATCAGCTACTGTTTTTAATTGAGAAGTAGTCTCTTCACCCTTTTCGGCTTCTCTTAATTCTCTTTGAACAGATAATAAATTGAAAGTTTATTCGAGACCTTCAAATTCATCAACATTTTAGTTTCCAGATCTGAATTTATTAGCACCTGCAAACACTATTTTTAATAAAATAAATAAATCAGTTAGTTGAACATTAAACAAAGTTAAAATAGAAAAATTGTTAATTTAAAAAGCAGATAAAATCTTCTTTTTTTAATTTAAGTTAATTATTAATTATTTACTTATGTTTCCTCCTTCTTTGGCCTTTTCCTTGAGCTTTTATTCTTATTTAACGAGTCTTTCCTTTTCAATAGCAGCTTAAACGGCATTATATCTGACAAGGAATTATTGTCTAATTTCTTCCATAGAAGCAACGGGACCATTGTACCAGGGGTGGCTCTTTACTTCAGCAAGAGAAGGACGTTGAACAGAATCGTGGGCAAGGAGAGAGTTAATCAAGTCCATGAAACTTTGAGAGAAGAAACTTTCAGAACCCTTGTTCTTTAAGTGAGCTTACCAGAAAGTGTCATGTCTGTTAGTGCATAAGAGCTTGTAATAAGGATCTTTGGGATCAGCCTTTGAGAAAGGAGGAGTACCGGCATACATAATGAAAAGAATAATAGCAGCAGCAAATAAATCAACAGATGAACCATTATAAGGAAGCTTAGCATGAATTTCAGGAGCCATGTAGCTTTCAGTACCAAGGCAGGTTTTAAGGAGACCATTTCCATCCTTTCCTTCCATCAAGGTAGCAAAACCGAAATCAGCAACCTTTAAATTGAATTAGTGATCGAAAAGGAGGTTTTCAGGTTTTAAATCACGATGAGCAATATTGTTGTTATGGAGATATTCCAAAGCGTCAATCAATTAATGGAAGTAAGCTCTAGCAACTTCTTCAGAGAAACGACCACTGTTGGCGACATATTCGAAGAGTTCACCACCAGCGCAGTATTCCAAAATAATACCTAATGCTTCATAAGTTTATCCATTCTTCTTGGTGTAAGTACCGTTAGGAATAACTTCAACAAGGTTGACCAAGTTAGGGTGATTGAGTTTTTGCATAACGCCAATTTCGTGCTTCAAAGTCTTCATGTTAGAAGCTAAGCTGTGAGTGCTCTTGAAAATCTTAGCGGCAACTTATTATCCATTGAATGAAGCTAATTTAACCTATTTATTTGTAAAATGAAAAACGTAAGCGAATGAATGCTAATATATGCTAAAAATTATTTTTTGTCTCTCTATTTCAATAAAAATAAATTCTATGCTATTCAATAGAATAGTATTCATCTAGTTGGGTTAGACATTTTACTTTGTGCTTTATATTAATACTCTTCATGAGCCAACCTTTGAAAATTTAATTCATAATTTGTATGTCTAGAGGAGATGAAATAGAAAAATTAACAAGAGCATTCCTAATCAATTAGATCAAACAAAACAAAAGATAGAAAAGAAAAAAATAAAAAGTAATAGCGCATATCAATAAAAAGAAGCTCTAGGATAAATGAAATAGAATTTTGAGACAATCATGCTTTCTAGCATTAGAGTAAATAATCTTTGTTTGCTCGAGTTTAATTTTTAAAAACAATCTTTGAAGTATTTATTACCTTGGCATGATAACCAGCACCAAGTGTTTTGCCTAAAATGTAGTTATTTAAAGTAGCGTGCTTTTTGTTCATTATTATTAAATTAGTTGTTTCTTTTGATTTTGTTTTATTTACTTTTATAAGATTATAATTTATTATAAGGATATTTATTAAGGCTTTTGATGGTTTCTTATATTGAAATCCTATCTTATAATATTTGATTCTAACACAAATTGAAATGAGAAACTTTCAAAAAATAAAATAGAACATAATCATTATTCTTTAACTCTAAATTGCTGACCTTAATTCATATAAAATCTTCTGCTTTTTTTTTCTCTTTCTTTTTTCAAGTATATAAACATACATATTAATTTCAGATTATCATTTGATAAAATAAAAGGCTTTCTTTCTTTCTCTAAAAAAAATCTTGATGTTCACATATTTTATCTATAATATTCCTAATTACCAAGCGCAAAGCATTTATTCAGCAGTTCTTCTAGCCTATAATGCATTAATTTTCTCTATCTACTGTACTATATCCTTAAAATAGAAATAAATTCAAGCAAATTACTTTTTTTACTTTTATTTATCCATTTTCTTGCTTTAAATTAGATTAGATTGAGCCTTTAAAAATGCAAAAACCATTTTTATTTTTATTTTTACTTTTCTCAGTTTTTTGATGCCTTTCCTGATCTAAAATCTGTTTATTTGTTAACAAAAACATAACAAAAATTGACTAAAATTTGTAAAAAAAATTTGGATATACATCATAAAATTGTTTTATAATGAGTGGTTTCAAAAGTGCATATTCAAAAGTAAAAAAACTAATTTAAGGGTTAATAGAGAAATTTATGCCTTGTAGCTATGATCAAATCAGAGTTTGTAATAATTTTTTATGAAATAGATAGTTGTTTTATCTATTAAAAGCTTGCATATTTCAATCAAAGTTGATAAAATTAGTATTAGATAGATGCTTCTTCCTTAACAAAAATAATTAACAAGTCTCAAAAGGTAAAAAAAAGCTAAATCAATCAAATGCAACTTTAATCAAAATTTATTTTTTTTCTATTTGATAATTTTTTTAAATGGTCTTTAACTTATCAAGATAATTTTTATCTATTTTATACATATCTACTTAAAAAATTATCTAAAAATAAAATTATACAAAATAAGATTAATATCTCTATAGCAATACAATTTCTATTTCAATTCAGTTCCAATAAAAAGCATCCATATAAATTCTTTTTATAGTTTAATTTTGTACGAGCTCACTTAAATGTTTTGAAATTTTTTAATTTCGATATAAATAGGTTTCTTTATTAAGATATTTTTAGATAGAAAAGTTTTAGTTCTCAAAGAAAGAAACGAGTGAATTTAGAATGACTAACTAAATAACTAATAGAAATTTCTGATGGGAATAGATAACAAATATTTTAGGTATAATTAATCTCAATTTTAGATAAAAATACTTACTTCAACACAAAAAGATCAAACTAAATAAATTATTAGCATATTTTTGTATTAAAATATTTATTTATTATATCAATTTTTTAAAATATAGAATAAAAATACAATAAATTATATACTAAGATTGAAGTAAAAATCCAAATACAATAAAAATTAAATTTTTTCCCTCAGTTATCAATAAAAATAAGATACAAATTAGTAATTAAATATAAAGATTTGTTACTTTTTCATAGCACAAGTCAAATATTTAAAAAAGTAAATTTTTGAGTTAAAATTGTTTCAATCTAGTGTTTTGGGAGAGTATTTGAGGTTTTAAAAATAAACAAATAAATTTTTTTATTTATCATCTTGTCAGGTATTTTTAAGAGATATTAATATTAATAAAATCAGTTTTTAAAAAGATAAAAACATGGATAGCAGCAGTAAATAAATTTAAGAAACATTATCCTAAGTATAATTGGAGTTGATAAATTAAAATGATTTATTGAATTAAAAGATGTAAACTCCAATATTTATTGCTTAAGATAAGTTTGCTGGTAAACAATATGAAGTCTTGATTTAAGATGATATTAATAATAAAAGTGTTTACAATCAATTTTTCAGTAAAACCTTTTAACATCAATTAATTAATGGACATATTGAGTTAGTACCAAAGATTATCAAACATATTTAATAAAATAACATTTTAATTTGCTAATTTGAGTATCCTGCTATTTCATTACAATAATACGCATTAAAAAACTATTTATTTTTTGAGAGAGTTATATAAATCATACAATAATTTACATTCTCTTTTTGCGAGCTATTAAAATTGGGGTTTTTCTTTTCCTTTTATGACTTTAATAATGTAAGAATTAGAAATGATTAAAGCATTTATTTATGCCCTTTTGATCTTCAAAATTAAAATGATGTACCTTTAGAGCACAAAATGAAAATCTACTTAAATTTCTTACAATCAATTATTGATATTTTAGAAAGATAAAACATAGAGGCTGCAAATACTAAAGTTTTACATTCAGAATTTATCTGTTTTTTAAAAGAAATAAACTAATAAATTTAATCTTCAAGTAATGATTTTTAATCAACTTTGTATTTGATTTAAAACAAGTTAAATATCTATGTTGCTAAAAAATCTAAAGATATAATTAAAGAGATTGATTATTTGAAAGAAGAGGGATAGTTAGATAGAATAGCTTCATTACAATAAATATTAACACAGATAGATCCATGTGATTTTCTTAATTAATTTGAAATTGGAATTACTTATAAAAAGCTCAATAAAATAGATCTTGCTTTGAAACATCTAAAAAAATCAGTTGAAATAAACTCTTCTTTTGATCAGGGATATCTTGAAATAGGTATAATCTATCTTTACGAGCTAATGGATATTGAAAATGCCTAATAATACTTTTAATTATCAATCGAAAACAACAAGGAAAATGCAGATGCATATTTTAATTTAGGTTATTGCTATTTAAATAAAGGGTAAAGTGATCAATCTATTCCTCTTTATAAAAAATGCTTATAAATAAATGGTAAGCATGCTTAGGCTTTGCTGGATCTAGGCTGGTAAAATTATTTACTGGGAAATATTGAACAAGCATTAGATTATTATGCTAAGTCTTATGATGCTGACAAAACGATTGATTCTACTCTCTTAAATACTGTAAACTGTCTGTATATAGTTAAAAGATAATAAGAAACTAAATATTATATTGAATAAATATCTTCATTAGAAGGACTTGTAAAGTACACTCAGAGGTTAATAGTTTTAGACCCACTTAACAGCTTTTTATACCATGATCTAGGTATCATTTATATGCTGATTGGTGAAAATAATAAGGCAATAATATCATTTAAAAAATGCCTAGAAATAAAACCTGATTATATCTATTAAGATTTTTTAAATTAATAAATAGAAAAACTTTTGAATTCCTAATGATCGAATATAAAAATGCCAAAAAGTTGAAATAGATAATTTCTTTTTCGAACTCATTAAATATAAATTCTTTATATTGATTTACTTAAAATTAAAATTTATTTTTTCATACATTTTTAAGTTTTATTTATTGTTTTTAATTTTGAATTATATTTATTTATTCAATCAATATTAAACTAATATTAAGTTTATTAAAATTTTATTATTAAGATTACTCTAATTACTTTAACTGTTTGTATTTATTTTTTATTATTTTGTATAATATATTAGCTTA
The DNA here is from genome assembly GCA_000231845.2 of Tetrahymena malaccensis 436. Taxonomy (NCBI): domain Eukaryota; phylum Ciliophora; class Oligohymenophorea; order Hymenostomatida; family Tetrahymenidae; genus Tetrahymena; species Tetrahymena malaccensis. The sequence goes on from JH719966.1 coordinate 92,052, forward strand.
CTTTTTTTAGTCTTGGATATATTAGCTTACTTTTTTTTAGTCTTGGATTTAGATTATTAAAAATAGCTATATACTAAGATAATGGGTGTAAAGAGTTATTTTATAAAATTATTTTTTTAAATGATAAATGAATTAATTGTTGATATTAAAATATTTATTAAAATAATTAATAAAATAATTAGAGTTAAAACTAAAAGTATTAGAAGTACTAAAAATAATTATAATAAAAGGAAGTTTTAAAAATTATATGTAAGTTAAACGATTATTTATGTTAAAGACTGATTTTAAATGAATACAAAACTAAAACCTTAATTTTAAAAATTGTCTGCCAAAAAAATAATATGAATTCATAAAAATTAATTAAAATATTTCATTTTTAAACTAATTTTGAATACCATCAAATAAGATAACGAAAAAACTATTTCATTTATTTTTTGTAAAAAAGTAATAACATTCTTTTACACAGTTTAATAAATTTTCTTTTTAAATAGGTTGAAGCATAAATATAATAAAAGAATTACAGGACTTTATCTAAGAATTAGATCTCAACAATTAACATTAAAAATGTAATATTTTTCTATGAGATGATTATTATAGTGTAAGTTGTATAGAGGATAATCTCATAGTACTAAAATTGACAATTTTATTTTAAAACTATAACTTAAAATATTAGTAAAAATACAAACAAAGAAAAACAAAGAAAAATAATCAGGTCTCATAAATTAAACACATATAATGATTATAAATCTCTTAAAATATGAAAAATATAAATTAAAATACATATCAAATATTTTTTGTAAAATAGTTTAAATATTTTTTTAAATACTTAAATAAATTTCTTTATAAATTGGTTGACGGGTAGTTATTATAAAAGATTTACTGCACTATGTTTAAGAATTAGATCTCAACAAATAAATATTAAAAAGTAAATATTTTTCTATGAGAATATTGAGTAAATTGTAAAGAGAATAATCTAATTGTACTAAAATTAACCATTTTATTTAAAAACTATAAATTAAAACACCAATAATAATATACAAAAAGAAAAACAAAGAAAAATAATTAAGTCTCTTATATTGTACACACATAATGATTAAAATGCTCTTAAAAAATCAATAAGAAAATTAAAAAACATTAAAATCATTTGTTGTAAAATATTAATAATATTCTTTTAAATAGTTTAATAAATTTTCTTTTTAAATTGGGTGAAGAAGGGTATTAATTATAAAAGATTTACAGGACTTTATTAAAGAAACAGATCTCAATAATAAAAATTAAAAATGTAATCTATTTCTATTAGATGATTATGAAAGAGTAAGTTGTAAAGGAGATAATCTAATTCTGCTGAATATAAATAACAGAATTTTATTTTTTAAATTATAAATTAAATAATCATTAAAAATAGAAAAATAAATAAAAAAAATGATGAGGTCTTTCATCTTTCTTTTTTTGTTTTCTCAAATAATGAGCGCTAGCTGTAGACTAAGTAAATAAATATTTTTAGCAATAAACATTAATTTATATTTTTTTAAATTAAAAAAGTAAAATTTAGTTCGGCAGCGAAATCTTATTAAATATCTGGTTTCAATTTTACTACATTAACAGATATTAAATCATATAGCTATGTAGATAACATGCAAAATATGAAATAGATACTAAATTCCACTTTAGTTAGTTTTTATCCGTAAAATGTTAAAATTGTTATATTTTTAGATTAATTCAACTGCACTCAAACAACTATAAATGTGGCACTCACTTGCTCTCTTTTGTATTCACCAATGTAAATTAATTAGAAATTTAAATAATTCAAGTTATAATTTTATTTAATTTTTTTTAATTTATGTATTTCATTTGTTTTAAAGGATTAACTTAATTAAATAAAAAATGTAAGTTAATATTCTTTAAAATTTAATTAAGGGATATTTCAAATTCTGTATAAATGACAGTAAAGGCTTCCACTAAATCTAAATCAATATCAGATACATTCTAATTTGATTGCAATAACAATATTGAAAATATATAATTAAATCTAGACCTTACATATGCAACCTAAGTTTTTGTCTATATTTTTACTAATAATGTTTCTGGATAGTTGCTTGTGGGAATTTAATTGTAAAAAATTTTCATCAAATTATTTTCTAAAACTCACCTTATTATTTTTAAATAGTGGATATATTACTTGCTAGATGCCGGATCTATAAATTGATATGATTTGTAACAAAAACTAATATTTTGATGTCGTAGCAAATTAATGTGTTGTTTGCGATCCTAATTGTGCAAAATGTAGCTATTAAGGTATTTGTTTAGATTGTGTTGTGTATTATTATTTAAATTAGAATAAATGCATATAAGGAGATATCCCAACTTTTACAAATAGTATTTTTAACAGTACAGTTTAATTGATAAATAATACATTTTATATGTAAGATACTCTTCTTCATTGTTAAAATGGATATTAATTAGATAATTAACAATAATGTGTTATTTGCCCTAACATCCAGGGATAACTTTGTACAACTTCTCAAAATGATAATTATATAAATTTCTGCAATTATACTTACAAGTATTAGTTGAATGATTTTTAATGTTCAGTATGCACAAACGGTTATTTAATGAATAATTTTTGTGTAAAATAGTGTCCAAAATATTATTAACCTGATAGCTAATCTTTAAATTGTACAAGTATAGGAATACCAAATTGTATTTAATCATAAAACTCTTATTGTTAATAGTGTGATAGCAATTTTTCATTAAATTCTTAAATGGAATGTGTTACTATTTCTTGCCCATAGAATTGTACTGTTTGCGTTACTCAAGATACTTGCAATCAATGCAATCCTGGTTACTATCTTCAAAATAATAATTGTTATCCTTACTAAAACTGTTAAAATAATATAGTTACTAAAAATAATATATCTGTATGCTAAGTTTGTGATGAACAATATTTTACTATAAATTCAGATAAAACATGCACATTAAATAATTACTATTTTTTAGTTTATCTAAATGGGATATTCATTCCGAAATCATGCTAAGATTGCTTATTTTAATAGGATTGTTAAGAGTGTTTTGGAAGTTCTCCTTGCCTGGTTTATAGTCAGTTATAGAAATGCATGTCATGTGATACTAATTACATTTTAAATAATAATGGCTAGTGCCAAAAAAAATAATCATTTATTTCAGTTTATAATTAAATAGTTGATTACTGTATTAACTATGATCCTATATCCGCTAAGTGCACTTCTTGTCTAACTGGATATTATGTCTCCAGTAATGGATTGTGTCTTTAGTGTCTATATAGACTCTCAGACACAAATGCTTGTGCTTTTACATGCCCTTCAGGCTATTTTTCAAATTCGTAGACTTATATTTGTTAGAAATGCTAAGACTCTAATTGTAGTTAATGTGATTCAACTTTAAATTGCTAATCATGTAATCAGAATTTTCATTTATTTAACTCAGTTTGTTACTAAGATTCATGCCTCTCTAATTAATATCGCTAAAGCTAAAACTAAATCTGTTAAAATTGTTATTATAGATGTGCTACATGTGATTAATAAGGGGTTAGTGGTAATATATGTTTAACTTGCTAGTAGGGTCTTAATATGGGTACAGATGGAATATGTCATATTTGTTAAAATGGTTATATTTATTTTACGTTTAAAATTAATAAAATAACAATTTTTTTTTA
>JH719966.1:107684-133257 GCA_000231845.2 Tetrahymena malaccensis 436
TAAATCTGCTAAAATTGCTATTATAGATGTGCTACATGCAATTAATAAGGGATTAGTGGTAACATTTGCTTAACTTGTTAGCAAGGTCTTAATATGGGTACAGATGGAATTTGTCATATTTGCTAAAATGGTAATATTTATTTTACATTTAAAACTAACAAATAATAGTTTTTTTTTAAATCTAGGTTAATTTTACGATGGGGATGAAGATTTCGATTTAAAAAACTCATCGGTAGATATTAATAAATGCAAACCATGTGATTCTTCATGCAAAGAATGTTAAAGTATTGCAACTAATTGTACTGTTTGTTAATATACTTTAACTTAAAATTCTTAAGATAAATGTGTCTCCAGCTGCCCTAAAGGATATTATTAAAATACTACAACTACTTAATGTGTTCCCTGCACAGATACTAATTGTAATCTTTGTAATTCTACATTAGTATGTACTTAATGCAATTAGAATTATGTATTAAATCCTTAGTAGATTTGTAGCAGCTCATGCCCAACCGGTTATTACAATCAAAATTAAATTTGTGAATAATGCCAAAATAACTGTACTTCATGTCTTTCTTTAAACTCTTGCAATACATGTGAATAAAATTATGATCTTATAAATGGTTAGTGTTACTTGAAGTGTAGCAAGTAATAGTATAGAGATGAACAAACACTCAAGTGCATGTAATGCGATAGTTCATGCCTTGAATGTAATGGACCTTTAAATACAAATTGCTTATCATGTTCACCTAATTTGACTCTAAGCTCTTTAGGAAAGTGCTCAATTTGTGAGGAGGGTAAAGAAAAATTTTTAATTAGTTTAAAAAAAAAAAAATTTTTTTTACATTCAAGGTGAATTTTATGAAAGAAATGAATAGGAGGATATATAAAATGATACAATTGATTATTTATCTTGTAAATAGTGTGATTCATCATGTTAATACTGTAATGGATCAACAATACATGATTGTACAATTTGCTTAAGTGGATTGTTCTATGATAGTATCAATAAAATTTGCACAACAAAATAAGAAATTGATTCAGAGTTCTCGAATTCATAAAAATGTTAAAACTTATAAAGTAAAAAATTTATATTTTTTTTTCAAATTATAAAATATTTCTTTACTCTTTAAAACACAAATAGTACAAGCTTCAAGTTATAACGATTGTGAAAGTTAATTAGAGTAATTAGATTTACTTGCTAATTTAAACTAAATTAACTCCATTAGTTTAATTTCAGGTGGCTTTTTTTTAAGTATTTTTGTTCCATAAATTGGCTGTATGATGTGGTTTTATCTTTAAACATAATAGATGAGAGGAAATACTTATTTTGCTATGCCATATATAAAATAAGGAGTTAGTTCATACTTTCTTGAAAACTCATATTTACATAACATATTTGTTATTATTAGTGATCCAATTTAAGAGTCTAACCCTTATTAATTTCAACATCAAAATCTATTAAATGGAGTTTAACAAAATTAATAATCAAGAATACTTTTGGATGCATATAGCTTAAGATCTTTTTATATAGAGAATTGCTTATATTAGTCATTTGTTCTTCTTTTTTCATTTTTAATTATACCCTTTTTATTTTACTTTGGAAAAAAAAACTAGATTGCAAATAAATTTTATAATTATTCTAAATGGAATCTACCAATAAGAGCTTGCATGCTATGCTCCAACTTCATAATTATTAGTGTTTTAATTAATTTTAAAATTTTACAAAATTTAAGAAGTTTTTAAACTATTAGTATAATAAGTATAATAGCTATTGCTACTGTACTTGCATTATATACATTTATGGTAGTTAAGTGTATTATCTTGATATTTTTTTCTTCAGAGATATTTGAATATTAAGTTTAATATAATTATAGTGTGCTGATTGGGTAACTAAAGGATATAAATAGATTATCTTAGTCATTTTGGCTTTTTCTAGAATTAAAGAAAATCATTTAAATTTTTACTTTGTTGCTTATTGAGAAACAAATGATTAGTGGTTGGATTTGCCTTTCTAGTGAGATTTTGTTTATATTTTATTTAGTGTCTGTAAGACCATTTATCTCTAGAGTATTAAATAGTATTGTGATAACTATTTAAGTATTCCAGACATTTTTATTTCTCAATATATGCCTTTTACAAATGCAGCAAACATCTTTACTTATATTAGGTATATTTTACTTCTAAATAAAAAATAAATTAAAATTTTGTAAAAATAATAAATAGTATTTGAAATTACAAATATTTTTGAGAAAATAATTGGTCTATTTGGTTTGATTGTGTTGGGTGTTAGAAGTGTAATAAAATACTATAATGATAGAAAGATAAAAAATATAATTAAAACATCTGAAAAGATGACATGTGAATTGATAAAGCAAATGGATAGTAGTGCAATTTCTTCATTTTTTCAAGTTTAAGATACTAAATTTAAAAATTTTGAATGAAAGGTTAAGAATTTCCTTTAAATAATAAAAGTAAAAAAAATAAAATATTTATTTTTGTTTTTATATTTTAGTAATTTTAATGAGATATAAATGGAATCAATTAAAATATAATTTGTATTTTCAAAGCTTTTACATTTAAAGAAGATTCGATTGCTTCTATGGAGTTCTAAAAATTATAAGTTAGACAGTATTTATTAGAAATAAATTGTAGCAATATTTATTTTTATAAGAAAGAAAAGGAAATATTTTTTTAGAAAAACTAACTTAAATAGGAAAAAAAATGAGAAGATAAATATTTTATTATGTATAATAGGTTAAACAAAGCACCTTAATTATAAAACAGATATATTCTTACAAAATAATATAAGTAAACTGCATGGTTTTAGACAGACAATTAGTTTTATCATTTTTTCTAGAATAATTCTTATTAAGTAAATGAATTAGGATTGATTAGATTTTTTTAATTAATTCTTCATGTATTTGAAATCAAAATTGTTCATTTTTAGATATTGAAATTTCAATGAAATTGAGAGGAATTATTTGAAATATATGAGTAAAATAGCTTTATATAAAAACAATAGGCATATTTAATTAAATAATTTTATTTATTTTTGTTTAAATTAGTTATAAAGATGAAGTATTGAAACCAAGTAATATTATAATTTCTTTTTAATTTACAATTTAATACTTGAAATTTTCTTTTATAAAAAATAAAAAAAATTTAATTAAATTAGTATTATTGTAAAAGATTATTTTTACGTCATATTCTTAGCTTTTTATTCTTTGAAATACTGAATATATTATTTTCATTTTATGCTTACTTTATATTTTGTTCTTTTTAATGAAGTTAAAAAAAATAAAATCTTTGTTTAATACATATTTAGATTTTCGAAAGTAAATATTTCTTAAATGATACTATAAATTTTTGTGAGAATGATATTTATTAGAATTACTTTGATACTTAAAAATTCTAGATTATTTTTTAAAAGAGTTATCTTTTACTTGTGTTTTAAATAATGAATGAGCTAATTTTATTTTAAATTATAAAAATAGAAAATTAAACAGCATGTAAACGAAGTTAGTAAGATTAATACAAATTTTATAAATTGATTTAATAAGATCATAGTGTATGAAAATAAAGTTAATTCTGCCTGATCAAAAATATGTATATTATCAGTTATAAAAGGAAAATTATTAATAAAAAATATTAAAATTATTAAAATGAAAAAAATAAAAAATATTTATAGTAATTACATCAAATAAAAATGACAGGAATAGTTATCTTAATCCTTTTTGCGTTTTTTATAAAACGATTTTTAAAAAAATATGAAAAGCCTCTGTACAATCATGTGGGGTAATACAGATATAGTTATCATGGTAAGAATAAAGAATATTATACAGAAACCCTTTATTATCCATCTGATTGTAATAATCATTCTATTGTCTTCCTTTTTTAATCTGGAAATCCTGGATATATCAGGTTTTATGATAGATTTTTATTGCATATAAGTTAAGCTTTTAACAAGAAGTATGATGTAATTGGAATAGGTTAAGCAGGCTAATTTAAAAAAGAAGGCTCATTTAAAAGATGCTTTAACCTCAAACAATAAGTTGACCACAAAATTTAATATTTTAATGATTTAATAAGGTAAGACAAATACAAAGATTCTAAATTTGTTTTTATTGGTCATTCATTTGGTTGTTATACAACTTTGAAATTAATTAATTCTATTGATTCTGATAGAATATTTCATGTAATAATGATTCATCCAACAATAGATAGGCTAGTTCAAACTCCTAAAGGTCAAGAGAGAAATAACCTTCATAAATACAAACTATTTTTTTAAATAGCATTAAAATTTATAGATTATTTTGTTCCTTTATCCTTGCTTAGATTTATTTGTTTAAAGGCTAATGAAAAGAACAGGATTTAAAATGGAGAAGATATAAACGACTGTGCTGAAAATATAGCATAATGGATTGGATATGAAACAGGGCTTAGTTTTATGTATTTAACGATATTTTAATTTGATGAAATTAATTAATTAAACGAATAAGAAATTAAAAAATTTACAAATAAAATGACTGTTTATTATGCTAAGGGAGATGAATATACCCCAGAATTCATTAAAAAAGATTTCAAAGATAAATTTTCTAACTTTGTAGATTGCTTTGAAGATGAAGTTGGTTTAGATCATGCTTTTATATTTGGTGGATCAAAAGTCAAAGCTAATTTAATAAGAAAATTAATTTCAGCAAAAATTTGAAATAATTATTTAATAAGATAAACTATTTATATTAAATTTATTTTTTATGAATGGATTTAATATTAAAATTTAATGTAGTCTATTGTTTGCATCTTTTAATTATAAAACGCATTTAATTTACTTTTTGTATTTTTAAAAATGATTCAAAAATCTTTTAAATTGAATTTTATAGTTTTTTATAAAAAGCAACTTATGTTAAAAAATAAGAATGAAACTTTAATGAGTTTATTATCAATATTTTTAAGAAATAAAATATTTTTGATTAAATTCTTATATTTACTTTAGATTTTATTTTTGAAAATATAAATTATAAATGTAAAAAGAATATTTCTTTCATAAAATGAATAAAAAATTTAATAATTTAAATCTTTAGAATTTTATATATTGCCTGCTTTAATAAAAAGAATAAACATAGAAAGAAACAAAAAATTTTTATTTGATAAATTTAATCTAAGTATTTTTAAAAAATAAACAATCTAAATATTAATTAAAATAATTTATTACTTTTTTAAGATTTTAATCTAAATGAATTAAATATAAATATTTAAAAATATAAACGGCGAGTAATTTTTAATAAGCAATTATTCAAATCTAAAAAATTATATAAATTATCATATCACAATCTTAAATATGGATTTGTTTTAAATATCAAATATTTTGTTTTTTTACAACCTCTAAAATGTATCAAAAATTAAAAATAAATTAATAAATTATAAACTGTATTGATGATTTCAAATATTGTTTTCAAATAATTAATATTCAGTTCTTACTGCAAAATCTTAAATTAAAAATAAAACAAATCAAATTTTACTTAAGTGATAGTTTAACAAATAACATAACTTTTCAAGAGTAATAGCCATCAAAAATGTTAGAGACATGCGGATAGCTGATAAATTTCTTAAACTAAGCAGGTTTAATGAAGTCTTTAAAAGCTTTTTAAGATGATATGGGTATATTTAAATCATGAGACAATAAATAAAGCAGTTCTAATCTAAATTTAAAAAAAATATAAATAGAAATTTACATACAAAGTCAGCAATAATAGAAAAATTAAAATGAAAATAATCCTTAAGATGGAGACAAATAAACAAATTCTAATTTATTGAGTAAAGACTTTATAAAAAATTATTATTAATTTGTATTTTGAACCTAGCAAAAGCTCAATTTATTCTTTAGAAATTATAAAAAAGGCAATTCATCAAAATAATAAAAAAGATGTTATCCCTACCTTTAATTAAAATGTATAGGATTTTTAGAATAAGGTGTAAAATATAAATTAGAAGCTATTCGTAAAATTGATTATAGAAATATAGGTTTTATTGATATTTTGAAATTTATTTTTCTAGAGCTAAGAAGAGACTGAATAGATAATGGAAAGATTGATGAATAAATTAGTAGCTTCTCCAGGTCTACTTGAAGATGAAAAATTGAATTCAAAGATAGAAAAATTTTTTGATAATCAAACATTCTAAAGGATGGTAGAAGCTACAGATGTTATGCAGGATATTTCAAATCTATCATTCACTAACTCCTTCTTATAAAAAACTGTAAAAATTTAATTGTTTTAAATGAGAATTCAAAATATATGTTCTTATAAACAACTATAAATTACTGAAATATTTTTAATTTTAAAGAAATAGGAATAGCAAAGTATTTTAGATGAAAATCCTCCTCATTTCGGAAGTATAATAAAATATTTAAATTTTTATGATATTTCAGATTTAAACATATATTTTAACTTAAAAATTAGTGAAATAGCAACCCATGAATGCTCCAGGACTTGCCAATCAAGACTTTAAATTAGATCAATATAATCATCAAAATATCTAAAACTAAACAAATTAATAACAACATCAATAATTGCCTTAGCAATAAAATATTTAAAATTAATAGATAGATATGAATAATGGTAACTTTGTTTACTCAAATTATTTTATTTTGAAAATAATTATAAATTAGTAGGTTCAGAGCCTATGCCTTTGTATCCTTAATAGATTTAAATGAATAACCATCATAATAATTAGTCAGATTTAAAGTACTTATTCAATTTTATTCTTGTAAAATTAACATTTTTCCTAATAGTTAAAAAAGCGAAAAGCTTGCAGAAGAATAAAAAGAAACATAGCACAATCAAGAATAATTATAAAACTAGAATGCTCAGTCCTCAGATGCCTAAAACGATTTACTATAAGGAATTTTACTTTAAGAGGACTTCATGCCAAATATAGATGAATATACTGATGATGATGATCCAGGATTTGATTTGTATGAAGTACCATAAAAAGATTTTGTGAGAGTTGCATAATAACTTGCAGAAAAAAATGACTTTCCTGCTAGAGCAGTTTCTTCCATTTCAAAGAGTAAATAATTTATCAAAACCATTAAATATTTATTTTCCAAATAATTCTTACAGAGGAAGGATATGATCCTCATAAAGAGTATTAGAATCCCTTTTCAAATGCAAATCCAAACTAAGAAGATAGCTAGGCTATGATATAAGATATATAAAGATAATCTTCAAGTTAACCAGCTGACGATTAACAATAACAAAAAATAACTTAATAAAGAAATGTAAACAAAAGATAAACTTTTTAAAAATAATAAAGCCAATTTTTTTAATTTTTATTAGTAAATTTCTAAAGCATCAATTTTCCTGCCAGAAAACATAAAATTCCCTTAATCTAATGATAGCTTTTATCCAATTAAGTATGACAAGGTGATATATGATGCATTCAATCTGAAAGTTATTTTTGATAGAGAGAGAACAGGTTTTGAAGAAACCAAAGAATTTCCTATCGTAATCAATTCTATAATAGCTGGTAGATACTAGGTTATGGAATATTTAGGAAGTGCAGCATTTTCAAAAGCTATTTAATGTTTGGATTTAGTGACAAATAGAGTTATGTGTATGAAAATAATAGAGAATAATAAAGATTATTTTGATCAAAGTATTGATGAGATAAAGCTTCTCAGATATATTAACTATAATGGTGATGTTGATGACAAAAATGTACTTCGTTACTTTGATTATTTCTATCATAAAGAACATTTGTTTATTATCACTGAACTTCTCGAAGAAAACTTATATGAATTCTATAAAGTAAATAAAATAATAATTCTTATTTACTAAACAAATGTTAATATTTTAAATAGTTTAATAGAGAAAACGAACAACAAAGATACTTCACAGTTGGCAGATTGTAGAAAATTACTTCATAGATTTTAGTTGCTCTTGACTTTATCCATTCACTTAGATTAATCCACTGCGATTTGAAGCCTGAGAATATTCTCATGAAATCAAAACCCAAAGGTGAAGTAAAGGTCATTGATTTTGGATCGAGTTGCTTCATTCATGACCACCTAAGTTCTTATGTATAAAGCAGATCTTATCGTGCACCTGAGGTCATAATAGGTTGCAAATACGATTATAGAATCGACATATGGAGTTTAGGTTGCATATTAGCAGAGCTTTGGACAGGAAATGTATTATTTTAAAATGATAACATCTAAGGTTTACTTGCAAGAGTTATTGGTATAATTGGTCCTTTCCCTGAATGGATGATGAAAGAAGGTCGCTTGGTTTAAAACTTTTTCACCCGTGAAAAATTATTATATATGGAAGTAAATCATTTACACATAAATTAAAAATGTAATTTTATTCAATTTTCTCTAGGTATTTGAAGAAGCCGATTAAAGTTAAGCAATGGGAGATCAACAAGATGGCTAGAAACAAAAGATTAAAACTGGAAAAATATAAATTTTGGTCCCCAAACATTCGAATTTAAAAGCAAGGTAATAAATAAATTAAATAATATTAATTGATTTCTTTATATTTTCTGAATTTTTTTATTTTTTCTTGCTTATTTAGGCTAAGAACAGAAGATCACCTATTTATAGATTTTGTAAGATAATGTCTTTAAATAGATTTCACTCGTCGTCCTACAGCTAAAGAAGCTCTTAGCCATCCATGGTTTAAAATAAAATACCCAGATGGTTTATGATAGCATGTAATTTAAAATAAAAATAATTCAAACAAGTTAAGTAAAGTAAAATATTTTTAATAATAAGTAATTTATAATAGTAACGTATACTTTAAGCATCTATTAAAAATTTAGTATCCTTTTTGTATTTATTTATTGTAAAAGAAATAGTCAATACATCTTTTATTCAAAACAAACTCCTAATTTTTCATTTAATTTTTTTTAAATTGTTCAATCTAAAATTTTATTTGTAATATTTACTATTTTTTTTGTTAACTGATTTGCCTAAATAGAAGTGTAATAAATTGTAGACTAATTTAACTGTATCTTATTTAGTTTTTTATTAATTAGCATTAAAATAAAATATGAGGATCTACTTAAGAATAAAAAGAATTTCTTAATTGATTTTATTACAAAGTATTTTTTTATTTCTAAATTTATAATTTATAAAAAAAGCTTTTATTTTTTAAAAACTATCTACTTAGCGTTCTACTAAGCAGTACACTTATATTTAAAATTTAAAAGAAGAGGTTTTAAAATCTTTTTGAATTTATTTTTATATTTTAATAAAAATTATTTATTTTAAAAAATTGTTTACTTAGTTCTTGAAGATAATCTTTTATTTTTTAATTCTTGATCAAATACAAATTATAAATTAATATATAATACAAACAACAATAAAAGTTTTTAATTTAATTAAGGATTTTTTATTCAAATTTATTTAAAATTAATATTTTAAATTTATGAATTTTAAGTTTAATTCGTAGTTCTTTTAGTTAAATTAACAGTTTTTCTATGTTTTGGTTTATTATTAATTTTAGATGGAGACAAAAGAGGATTGTTATTCCATTTTATTTGTGTTTAATTTATCTAATCTAAAGATAAGTTGATATTTATTTCCATTTAGCTTTATTCATTCCCTAGTTTATGCAACTCTAAAGAATTTTTTATGTTTAATTCTTTTGTAGGTTATTTACATGCTTTTATGAGGCCTTATTAAATTTATTAATTATTTTCTAGATATTAATTTCTTAAATTAAAACAATGCTAAATAGTTTTCCCTAAAAAGTATATCATTAGGAAGAAATTGCATAATTAGAAAACGCAAATAGAAATAATAATTACATAAGTAGAATATAGCTGAATTCTTGAAAACGAAGCAAACATCGAGAAGCCCATATAAATAATAATTAAAGTTATTTCATTTATTATTAAAAATATATTTAATGGTTTACTAGTAAAAGGTTTTTTAATGATAAATATCAATGAAGTGAAAAGATAAAAAAAAGCTATACTAATTAAGCTAGCTAAAGCATTTTATTCAGTAACTATCATAATAATCTAAACCATTTTTCTTAGTTCAATTAATATCCAGAAATTCTTTGCAAATAAGTTTTCTTAAGAAATTTAATAGTGTAAGCATGAATAAGATTCGTAGTCTTCATTATTAGATAAAATATTTTAAAATGTAATCTTGTAAAATAAATAAATAAATCCCCCAAAGTAAAAAAAACAAAAGACACTGGTTGCTATTATATTTATAATATTAGTTGAGGAATAGCTTTCATTACTTTTAAGATTTACTATAGCACTTAAAAGACAAAGGTTGCTGAATAAAAAAATAAAAATGATAATCAAGTTCCATTTTAATTTCAAATATAATTTTTTGATTATTTCAGATCTAGTTTATAATAGATAAAGCATTAAAATAATTACAAAGGCAAATAGAGACAGTGCTAAAGGATAGAAACTTATGATTATAAAAGGTGTATCTAATTTATAAACACTATATTTTGGATTGTTAAACAAAGCAGGATTAATATCGTTATATAAAGATTCATTAACACTATCATCAGCTAACACTTATTCTAAAATCCTTGATAATTGACTTTAATTAATAGGAGTGAAAGAACTAGGTATTTGATTAAAGTAATTTATGTGTAAAAAATTTAATAAAAAATTCTATTCTAAACCCAAAGGAAATACCTTGTTTACAAATAAAAAGTTTCCTAATTACTAAAATTATATGTAGGAATAGGCAAATAAGCATGAGCTTCCATTCAATGGTGATTTAGAAAAAACAGAATCTATCAATAAACTTAGGATCATGAAAAAAAATGTTAATGAACCTGAAGTAATAGAAAAAATTGAAGCTGATTGAATATAAACTTGATTTACTTCCTTACAATCCTTTTCAAAAACTTCTATGTATCCTTATTTGCATAAACATGTTCTTATATTTTCGTCATAAATTCTAGTTTAGCTTGAGCAATTCCAACAGTCATAATAAGATAATCCAGAACATTTACCACATGACAGATCACACTATTCATGATCATACTTATCAGATTCTTCTTTAGTCAGACTACACTCTAATAAGCTTTAGCAAAGTTTGCATTTTTAAGGACAAGAAAGACTGCATTTGTTATAATCATCCATATATTTAGAATCAGGACAAAAGCACTTATCCTTATATTTAATTAAGCCCTATTCACATATTTCACAAGTATCCCTAGTTTTACAAACTAAACAGCCTTGCTGTTAGCAAAATTAACATCCTTAATTTCCTTCCAAATCATAAAATCCATCTTTACAAATGCAACTTTCTCCTTTTGGTAAATAGTTAGAAATACATTAAAAGCACTAGTCTTAATTACATTTTAGGCATTTCTAGTCTTTACATTTCTTTTCTGAGCTTAAAACACATTTTCTCGTAGATTAATCAAATACCAAATCGCCTTAACATTTACAAATACCTGTTTGACTATCTTTTATCATATTTTCATCAGAACATAAGATACAATCTTATTCACTAGCACCCTTACATGTCTTACAATTTAAAGAGCAAGCTTTGCATGTATCTAGAAATTCATAAAACTTTTATTTGCATATGCAACTTTACTTATCTGGAGATATTTCCATAGTTCTAGGATCTAAGCATTCCACACAAGTAAGTTAATCCTTCTGCATAATACATTTTTTACAAAAATTTGGACATTAAATACATTGATTTTTGTGCAGAATATAATTATCAATACACTCACATGTTGATTAATCCTTACTTAACTACATTAATTAAGACTTGCAACTTTAGCATTTCCCTTAGTTATCACATTTACTACATAGTTCGTTACATTTTAAACAAATTCTATTATTATTTTGACCAACTGATTCGTAAAATCCTTAATCACAAACACATTTTCCACTTTCGTCTTTTATAAAATCTTAACCTTCACTACAATCTAAACATTCATTTTACTCAACTCCTCTGCATTTTTTACAGTTTTAGTAGCATTTTATGCATCTCTACTGATTATTTTGATAGTATCCTTACTCACAAATGCAAATGCCTTTAGATTGTTAAAGCACTGATAGTGTTTTATTGTCTTCAGAGCTGCAGCTAAGACAATCTGTATTTTAAGGGCCATTACACGTCTAGCATTCAGGAGAACATTTCAAGCATTTAAATTTATATAAAAAATACCCTTATTTACATACACATTTATTTCCTATTAGCTCTGAGTTCTGATCTGAGCAAGTTAAGCATTCCTATTCTGAAATCCCCGAGCAGGTATTACAGCTAAAATGGCAATTTTAACACTTTTTTTCTTTTTTATTATAAAAAAATGATCCTTAACAAACACAAGTCCCAAAATTTTATCCACTAACTTTTTTAAGGTACATAAAATCTTCATCACAGCTTAAACAATCATTTTCTCTTATGCATTCCTTACATGAATCAGAACATTTTTTGCAAATATGCTAATCAGTATCAAAATAAAACCCTGATTAACATTTACAAGCAGATGTTTTGGCTCTTGTATCAACTTAAATCAAATTACTACCCTCAAGACAACTATAGCAATCTGAATCTCCACTAGAAAGGCAATTCTAACATGTTTAATAGCACTTCTAGCACATATTATTTTGAATATCATAAAAATAACCTTACTTGCAAGTACATAATTTTGTCTTTTAATTTATTTCCTAATTTTAATCTTTGCAGCTAATACACTCATTTATTCCAGGACCTGAGCATTGTTTGCATGAAGAATGGCACATTAAACAGGTATTATTATAAATAAATTGATTTTCTTAACACTTACATTCACCATCTTACAAATTAAACCCTTCTTTACATACACAAGCATATTTTTATGGCTCCATTAAATTAGATATACATGAATTGCATTAAACTTATTCATTTTAACAGGAGCAGTCCTAACAAGTTTTATCACATTTAATGCATTATTTATTTAAGTAACATCCTTATTTGCAAATACACTTTCCATTTTACAACTACATATCAGGCAAGCATTTAAGGCATTAAGTTTCACTTTTCCCATAACATTCTAGACAATTTTCGTTACAACTTATACAATCATCTCCTTACTAAAACTCGTTATCTTTACATTTTTTATTACATTTACCACTTGAATCATTTCCAAAAGCACATTTATCACATGAGTTAAAATCTGAACATTTTATACAGTTTTTTTAGCATTAAGTACATTCATTATTATCTGAATTTGTAAAATAATAATCTCCACAATCCTGCCTTAGGCATTTATCTTATATTTATTTAAAATCTTATTTACATTTAGTGCATTAATTAAACAATGATCCAAAACAAACACTACAGCCTTTATAACAAGGGAGGCATTACTTTTGAGCACTATCTAAATAAAATTATTCGGGACATTAGGAGACGCATTTATAAAATTAGTTATCGCTATTTTTAATTAAATAGGTGGTAGGGGGACAAGAAGTGCATTTTGTACTACTTTCTTAGCAAGCCAAACAGCTTTAATCACATTTTTCACATAATTTAGTCTTTTAATTAGCAAAATATGAATCTTTGCATTGAAGTTTACATTCTCTGGTATTAGGATCTCCATAAAAGTTTGAATCACATTTGTTAACACATTCTTATTTTTAAGATTTGAAATATCCATCTTTACAAATATCACAAGTATATTATGCTGAGCACTCACTACAATTTGAAATGCATGATTCGCAACTTTATTTGTTTTCATTTTAATAGTAACCAAGAGGACACTCTTTTTAGCAACTTTATTCTATATTTTAAATAAAAAATCAATATAGCAGAATAAACAAAGGTAATTACAATACAGGAAAGTCTATTTATTGCATTTTGTACACTTTTTTGGATCTTAATCGCATTCTTAACACTCCTAACTACATTATAAGCAATTTTTATTTTTCAAAAAATATCCAGAGATGCATTAGTTACATTCTTTTTCAGAAACACAATCTAAGCAAATTGAAGGACATAGTTTAATTTATACATAAAGCCTAAAAAAAAAGATTGGATAAAAAAAATAAATAAAATAAAATTAATACTCTCTAAATCCCCATGATTCATCGTCCAAATCGGAGTCCAGATTAGAGGAGAGCTTTATTTTAATTGGATATTTGTTAGTTTTAACACTGCGCCTTAATTAAAAAATCTATTCATCATAGTATTTATTAGCGCATTCATTAAATAAAGTTCTTCCAAAAGAAAAAGTTTATTTTAAGCATTATTATTCATTGACATAAATGAAAAAGTAATCTATATTTTCATCCCACCTTTATTTAAAAAACCAAAAATATAACTTCAGTAAAATTTTAAATTAAATACGAGTCAATTCTAAAAAATTTTAAGGAGATGTCTACCTAATAGTAAGGTTTATCATAATTTAATTATATTTAGACTTATTAATCTTTTCCGCCTCTTAAATATAATTCAGGTGAACTATTGCAGTCAAAAGCCTTCATTTTATTAGAATATTTTTAGGCAAAACTATCAAAATCATTTTTATCATCTTTACTAAGATAAATTGGAAACTAATAGATTTCTTAACATATTGCTAAAAAATAAATAATTTAATGATATATTTGAATTAACAATTTAAATACCTTAGGGTATGAGAGTTGTTAAGCATGATAAAAGATAAAAAAAATAAGCGGTCTTCATATTTATTTTTGAAAAATTAATTTTTCTTTTATCACTTTTTTTTTATTAGATTAAAATTTTTTACATTAGATTTGGATCTTTCTAAATTTTAAAGCTATTCACTAATTTTTGATTTACTAATAATTTACAGATAAAATTATGATATTACTTATTTTTTCTTAAACACAAGGTCAATCTTGATTTAAAAAATATTACTAATTCAATTATAATCAAAATTAGAATTGACTGCATAAACTTAAGCTCAAAGATCTGCTAAAATATCTTTGAAAATTTGAGAATAGGTTTAAGTAAATGATCTCATAAATATAATTAAGGCTACAAAGCTTTTAAAAATAATGTTAGATTAATTAATTATCATTAAAGAATATTTTACAGTCTTTCTTTAGATTATATTTTTTCTATTTTAATTTAGAAAATTCCTCTTTTATTAGATTATAAATAGAAAAAAATCTATAAAAAACATAAAACATTAAATAATTTTATATTTATTGAAAATGATTTCAGTTAAGATATATTTTTGTTGTTGAAAATTATTTTGTTATATTTACATTAATTTCAGAAAAAAAGTATTACCCTTAGTTATTATAATACATTTCAAAATAGCTTATTTTAGCTATGAAAATAAATTATATCAGCTATTTAAAACTATGAAATAATAAAAAAACTAATTATAAAATGATAAGTTAGATGATGAATAGTATGAAAAGCTCAGAAAACATTTGCTTGAGAAATCAAGTAGTAAATTATATGCGCTATGGACAAATCCTAAAAAGAATAAAGAGTGCAAATAAATTTAGGCTAATACAAAATGTTTCTGTGATCATGATTATAAAAATCATGAGTATTTGAATCCTTAAGACAAAAGTAAAGTACATTGTAAAGTTAAAAATTGCCCTTGCAGGAATTACTCATATGTACCATCTCAAGGAAATTTAGATTTTAAATGTAATTGCAAGCACAGTCATAAGCTCCATGACCCTATTTCTAGAAGATGTACATTTTTGAATTGTGGAGCTTGCAATAGAGGATTCCAAACAAATTATGTTTGTCCATAATGTAATGCTGCTTTCTCAGAGCATGTTTTAGTGTTCGAGAGTAGAAAGGAAAGGCAATAGTAAGGGAAAAAAATAAATGATAATGAAGACACTTTTAACTATGAATAATTTAACTTAGAATATAAAAGTTAAAATAGTAGTAAAAGCAGTCAAGGAAATGTAGTCTAATTTGAAACAGATGATTTTATAAAAATAGAAGAAAATATTGAAACTGAAAACAGTAATTTATACATAAATTCTGGTAAAATGCTCATATTTTTTCAAATTATTAAATTTACATAGATTATTAGCATTTTATAATAATTTTCATATGTATGTATTAATTAAATCATTAAATTTATTAAAAAAATAAAGATGAACCAATTAATGATGCAGAAATAGAGAGGAGAAAAGCTTTGCCAAAATAGTTGCATATGTATAATGAAAAAGGCAAATTTGTTAAATCAGGATTAGCACCACAAGATAAAACAAATAATGAAGATATGACTAGAAGTGATAAAATTAAGATTAAAAAAGATTGGAATATTAACACAATCACAATTGAGGAAAGTGGTTAACAGATAAATGTTAAAAAATATTTTGATTAGTAAATGTAAGAAGAGTAAAATAGTAAGCTGAATTATTTAAAAAAAGAAAAGCATGAAGAATATTTAAAAATCTAGAAGAAAAAAAATATACTAAAATAACTCAATTAACAGATTTAAGAAGATAATAAAGCCTTATAATAAAAGTATGGATATAAGCCAATAGATGATGAAAACGAGATAATAGAAGCTTTATAAGATAATTATATTGAAGAAGATGAGCATATCATAGGTGGAATGAGTGCATTTTACTTATTCCATTTACCTAATAAGTATGGCTTAGAAATAAAAAAAAATAGACTTCATAAAGAAATTCTTGATAAATTAGTAGAAGAATATTGATTTATTAATATTTCTTTCAATTAAACAAAATAAATTTATGTGAATAAAATATAATTTAACTTCTTTCTCTTTGTTATTCAGTTTTTTAAATTTATTTTGTAACTAACCAAAATTAATATTATATATTTTTTTAAATGTCTAATCAAGTTTTTCTTTTCTCAAAATTTATTTAATTATACTTAATATAAAATATTTTTTTCTTAAGTTAAAAAAAATGTATATAACATATATTATTCTTTTTAGACAAATACGGATCAATCAAATTGTTAGTATTTTATTAATTTGTCAATAAAATTATTGTTAACTTTAAAATTTTTAGAAATTAAAAAAATATTAAAGTTTATAGGTATTTAATATTTATATTCAGTATTAATTATTAAGTGAAATTTATTGATGATAGATTTATTTTTTTAATTGAAAAAATATTAAGTCATTCATATTTACAAGTTTAATTAATTAGCTTTTTAATCAATCAAGTAAATCTGTTTTTTTTTTGTTTTATAAGTTGTAACATCGAAGTTTAATCTTTGATGACTTTTAAAAAAGACTGTAACTAATTTATTTAATCGATAAATTCTTATCTGCAGATCATATTTTTAAACTTTATTAAAGCAGATTATTTAAGGCGAAAAAGAAATAAATTAAATTACACCTTCTTTAATGAGTTTAAAAGTATAATTACTCAATAGGCTATGGATAAAAATTTAAAAGTAGCTGAGCATTTAAAGTGTATTTTCTGTTTAAATAACAAAACATTTTTAGAATTTCTAATAAAATCCTGTTTTTGGTATCAACTTATTTGTTATTGATTGCCTTATAAATAATTTGATTTTGTTTATAAACATTAAATTATAGTTTTTTAATACAAGATAAATAAATATAAAGTTTTTAATTAAAAACTCAGATTTAAAAATATCAATTAATTATAAAAATAGAGTAAAGAACTACTTAATATAGCATATTAGAAATTTATTCAAAGATTATCAATAGTTAGACTAAGAATATAGTAGTACTTATTTCATTTCAACAATCTCATAAATCTGATTAGAGGAAAGCTATTCTAAAATTTATTAGATTGAGGAGTATTAATTATTAAGTGAGTATATAAAAGCAACATGAAGATTTATCCTTTCAATTATTTCATAATAGCTGTGGTAGTAATTATAAATATTATTAATTTTATTCAATTTGCAAAATATTCATTTTTAAATACGTTTAAATCAAAATATTAACAATTTATTTCATAAAAATGAGATTAAGCAAACATTTTAATTAGAATTAAGTCTAACCCTCTTAAAAGATTCTTATGCATGTTAGTACTTACTTAAAATTTTCAGCGTGTTAATTATTTTTAAGCAATTTAAAGAGATTCTTTTAAAAATGAAATAATTACTAAATGCATTTAAAAAACTACTTAACTATAAATGATAAAAACAAAAATTAAAAATTATTGATTCAAATAATTATTTTAAAAGCTTTTTTATTAACAATTTTTAAAATTTAAAATTAAAAGATCGTGCATAATATTGTTTATTGTAATGGAGATGATTAAAGCCGCTTGTCGAAGCTATAAATTAAATTTGGTTCTCCTACTACTATAACTTTTTTGTATTAACAGACTTTTAGGACAGAATTTTAGCAAAACACTTATAAAGAGAGTATTACGCCTTCTTTTTGCACTATAAAATAATCAAGTTTTGTAGCTAGCGAAGTTCAATCAATTGATATTTCTGATTTATGTTTTACTAATTGCCTTTTTTAAGCGTAGGACTATTTTGCTTTTGTAGTGAATGAGAAAAGTTAATTTATTGTTTTCTAAATGTAAGAAGAAGGCACAAACTAAAATTACAAAATACCCTACTATTCGCGTAAGTTGATAGCAAGAAACTAAATAGATGAAGATTTTTAAAAATTACAAAACCTTTCTAAAGCAAAGCTTATTCTCAATCAAAATACTAGTCTAAAACAAGCTAGTCTTATCACTCAACTAAAATTTTACTGGTATTAAAATGGAAGCCTCCAAACCACTCTATTTAATTTTACAAGTTTTGATGATTAGAGCTTGTCAAAAGTAATTATTTAGGATTAATATCTAATAATTCCAGATGACTCTACTGGTATATAAATTTACAGTTATACCAGCTAATCTCCTTCAAATTCTTAAACTCTTTAACCTTATTTAAATATCACTATCTCTTAGTTTTTTAAGCTATAAGAATGGTAGTAGATCTAGGATTTAATAAGTTAATAAAATTCTAATAACAACATAGACTAAAACAATGGAAACACCAATAATGGGGTAAGTAATTTTGAGTTTAACTTTAGTATTAAATCGTTATAAGTTAAGCTCATCCAACCTTAAGCAATAAACATATTCGCTTATGAATAATTCAGTAAAGCTATATGCGTGTTTTCAGTTGATTTGCTTAATAAGTCTGCCTTGCTTATTTAAAAAGTACCCACAACAGGAAAAATACCTAATTTTTTGATAAATAATAACTTTTTATATGCAAATTAAGTTATTTCTAAGGGAATCAGGGATAATTTTTCTCTTGTTGAATATTAGCAAATTACATCCTAAGGTAGTTATATTCCACGCCAGACTTATCCTATGACTTCAAATATTTCTAAAATCCTAATAACTGAAACACTAAGTTACTCACTGCAAGAAAATATAATAAGTATAGTTCGTAGATAGGTTCCCTTTAAATTAAACTCTGAAGAAGAAAGTAAATAATAAATATCTATCTAATATAGTGAAGGAGCAGATGATTTTTGGAATTTTCCAGCTAAATTTAAATATCCAAATAACCTTTCTAGAGGAGGAAGTAGTTCAAATTAAGATACAATAAGTGAAACAGACAAATACTTTGATCAAGATCCTGATGATTCAAGTGGTTCTTATTTTTCTCCATATTTATCTCTGCAAGATAATGATAGTTTATTAAATCCGGTAGATTCTATTCTTGTTAAAAATCAAGATTCCCTTTCCATAATTATAGTATAAGAAAAACTATCTCACCTTGTCTGCTTACCAGAAGATGAAAGCGTGTTAAATAAAGAATACACATTTTTTTTATCTCTTGAAGTATTTAACTCTAAAGATGCTTCAGGAAATATTTAACTCCAAGCATATTCAGAAGGCCTTGATATCACTATTTATAGGGATATATTTTAAAACAGCACTGTTGCCTTAGTAGTCGGACTTTCAGTAGGTCTCACTTTATCATTGATTGTAGTAATAATTTTCTGTATATATTTCTATAGAATGAAAAATCACTATCAATTATTACTTTAAGATAATTCTAAAGATCTTTCTAAGGAAGTAGCGAGTAGCTCAATTAACACAAGTAGCAATAACAGCAGTAATGAGTCATATCCTTCCTCTGTAAATATTCAATCTAATCAAACAGAAGAATAATAAAATAATTAAGCAAATATATTCAAAATTAACTAAAATAATTTCTAAAGAAATAATAAAAAATATTATAACAACAATTAACAAATATAAATGCGTGTTTTAGATGATAATAATATTGTCTTCAATGCTCAAAATGCAAACGGTATTAATACTATTAATGGGGGATAGCCTTATTTAAGTGATCAAAATGCAAATGAATTTTATATTAATAGTTATTAAATTTAGAATTCAAATTATAGATATATTATTCCAAATAATACCTAAATGCAAGATCAGCCTAACCAAGAACTTACAGGAATAAGAAATCCTGAATAAGATATAAATTAGAAGTTTCCATCTTGTGAATTAGACAGTAACAGTAGTAGTGGCAATAATGATATTAAAATTATTGAAAATAATAATGCAAATGAAAATCACAATAAAAGTAATGATAAAATTAAAAACATTTAGAAAAGTTAAGATAAAATAGCTCCAATTTCCTAACAAATTGTTGAAGATGAATTGAATTCAAATAATAGCAATAAATCTGAACATATTTCTTTCAGGAATAATAGTATTGAAGAGTAAGAAAGTTAAAATAATTCTAACTCTGATAAATCTTCAAAAGGACCATGCGCATAATCATAACTATCAAAAGAAATGATAGGTTTGGATATCATCAGTTTTAAATCACAAACATCTGACTAGCTTAGATAAAGTTAAACGATTTACAATTCCCCTAATAAAGCAAGCAACTTAGCAAATGATAATAGCATAGAGTTTAAAATAAAATAAAATTAAATATAATTTGCTGAATAAAGAGATTGATGTAATTCAAATTTATTTAAAATTTTATCAAAATATTGTCTAAAATTAATTACTAAATTTAAATTTGGTTTATCTTTACCCTAATTAATTTTTTAAAAATTTAAATTGAAAGAAAGAAAATAATTATATTTATGTTTATATGTCAAAATTAAAGAAAATTTTAAACAATTAATTTATATTTAATAAATATCCATTGAAATAATTCATATAAGTTAAATTAATTCCCTTTAATTAATTAAATGGTTTGTTTAATACAAAGTTTATTTGCTTAAATAAAAATAAAATTTTTATTCTATTAAAATTTATTTTAACTAAAAATATAACTAAATTTTCAAATTCATTAGAAATATTTAATTTAAGTCAAAATATAGCAAAAAATTATTATGTAAAAGATAAGATTAACTTAATAAATAAAATATAGAATTTAAATTATAAAATTTTCAATGTTTTGAAGGATTTTAAGAAATAATTTTTAAATTTAAAGAAAAGTAATTTAGATATTCTTTAAATCTGCTGTATCTTCACTTATTGCCAGCTCTATATTTATTAAAGGGAATTTTATACTCACAAAAAAATTTAGATTAAGTTCAAAATAGGTGATTAACATATTATAAGAATTATATTTTTTATCAATCTTTTTTCTACTTGTTTTAATTGTTGCTTTCTTCATTTAAATCAATATATTTCTTCTTAATTCTAAACCTGTATTCATTTAATTTTTTATTAGAAGATTCACTTCACTAAATTAATTTAACAAAATCAGAATAATTAATTTATTTAATGTACCAACGAATATAAAGAACAATCTGAATAAAATCTAATCAACTGCGATTTCATAAACTACTTTTACTAGTTGATAAAGAGAGACGAATATGAATATAATATACCTTTGGATATTCTTTAAAGTTTCACAGTAAATTAAGAGACTTTACTATTGATAAAAAAAGAGAGCAATTTTATGATGTTGCAGAAGTTTTGAGCTAAGTGTTCAAATATCATCAAATTTTTCTCCCATATTTTCATTTTTAGACAATTAAATTACTAGAATAGTGGTTCTAAAGCTAAAATATAATCCCAAAAAAATTAGAAGATTTAAAATATTTTTAATTTAAATATTTATTTTGACCTTACTATTATAATTGACATATATAGAAGAGAATAAATTAAAGCTGTTTAAGAACTCGTAGGTGTTTTATTAGAAGAAAAAGCATACAGGAAATACAATAAAATTTTTTATAATTACAGAAATTTTAGACAAAGTTTTAGCTCCTATAAATAAACAATCCTTGAGCTTTAGCTAAATTAGATAGATTAAGTTTTAATTAAGGCTACTAATTGAAGATTATAGATAAAATTTCTTTTAAAGACCATCACATTTATTTTCAATATTTAGGTTAGTCAAATAAATTGTCTCATCATTATTTTTATGCAAAAATAAGTAAATATGTGAAAAAATTAATTAATAGAATGATACTCTTATTTTTATGCATAACAGAGATAGATTTGTAGAGAGATTTCTAAGTTCATGAGCTACTATCAAAATATTAAATTACTAAAATATTTAACTCTTAATATTAGGCATAAACTGTAACAATAAAATTGGGGTGACAAGTCAATTTGAAAAAAATAATAGTACAATTATTAAATTATTTAAAAATGTTTCCTATCTGTGTTCATATTTATTAAATATGAGACTGTTTACTTAATCATACAGAATTCCACTTATAGGTTTCAATTGGGTTCTTATTTTCAAGAGAAATGAAATTCTCTTAAGAAAATAAAATCTCTTATTAGAATTCACTAATCTCTTAATATATTTTAAATAATTGTCAAAAGATTTATCACATTTATGAAAAGAGATTATTTTAAAAGGGATATAATTTTAATAGTGTAAATAATTTAGTCAAAAAGAGCTGTGGTACTATCTGCAATATGTACATAGATACTAATAATGTTTTCAAACAGAAGAAACAAAAGAAACAAAACTTGTATTATTTTAATTTAAACTTTTACCTAATAATTTATTATATTTACACTTTTCTAAAAATAAGAAATAAAGAAAAACTCACAAAATTTAAAACAAAATTTCAGCTAATTATTACCACAATTAAGGTAATTGTAAAACATAATTGCTTTTCTACTTCTCTTTTAAAAATAAATTGTCTAATATTTCCTTTGATATATCTATTAATCGTCTGCGTATTTTTCTATTTTGCCTGTTTATAAAAATAACCCTCAAGATATTTTTAAAACGATTCTTCGCATACGTTAAGATAAAAAATGTAATTTTGAAGTCTTAGAGTATATTTATTTAAATTTAAAAAAATAAAATTTATTTTGTTTGTTAATAAGGCCTATTTTTTTGGAAATACTCGAATTAAATATAAAAAAAGAGGTATAAGAAAGCTTTTATTGCTTGAATTATTTCTTTTTTTGTGTAATATTATTTTCAATGCTCTAATTTAATTACAGAATAATAATCTATGGAATCAAATTTAATACTAGCTAAATTAGAAAAATAATTTAGATTATTCTTTATAGTAAAAATATATTTTTGTTTCATTGTTTTACTTTAGCATAGTATAAAATATAGGGAAATATATAATTGCTGAGTTGTTTATCATTTTCAAACTTAAAGAAAACTTTTTTAAAATATTGATTTGCTATCACTCAAATTATTCTAATTATTTTTAGCAATTGTTATTTTGTTTTTAATATTTATGAGAAATAAATAGTCTAGCAATTTTTTTTTAGATAGTTTATACTAAAGGAATGATAATAAATTACTAATTTTGTATCTTTTTTTATTCTTTTAAATATTAATAAGGATAAATTCCTCAAAATTAATGTATGATTTTTTGAGATTTTATAATTAACTATCGTTTTTGTTTACATATGTTATAATTTTATTTGATTTATACTTTATCAGATAAATAATTTAGATATTATCTTTAGATTTTAGAAAAAGAAGTATGGAAATTTATAAGCTCCTGTAATTTATATTTTCTGTTTACAATTGAATAATTGAATGTGCGACTATATTTTTTAATTTCATTTAGTATTCATTTTTCTATATAACAGATTACGCACTTGAGTGGTATTAATTTGAAAAGAGAAAATCTAATTGCTTAACAATAAATTGGGAAAAATATTAATTTCGAAAATTGCTCTATATTTATTTATTTACTAAATGAGAATATTTAGAGTTAAAACTACATAAGATGTAAAGTATTGGCGCCTTACTAATATTCTATTTTTTTATATTTATCACTTACTAAATTAATTTCTGGATGTAGCTAAATGAAGATAGTTAATTAATTAAAAAAAATAGAAACATACAGCAAAATCTACTTTCTTTCTTAATATTAATTTCATTCAAACAATATAATTCTTTACTGCACTATATTTTAGATTGTTACAAAGAAATATATCTAACAATCCCTCATAATAAATAAAGTATAATTTCATGTAATAAACTAAGGTGATTTATCTCAGTTAAAATTTTTCATAAACAAATTTGCACCTTTTAGAAATTTAATTTGTAATAATAATATTAAAACTTATACAATTTTTCTACTGCACTTAACGATTTTTACCTCTTAAATTTATCTCATGAAACTTTTCACTTTTTCCTCAAAAAATGTTTGTAATCACAGAGTTGGTTGGTGGGCTTTCAAACTACTCAATACTTTAATTAGTTATTATGGCTGAATAAAAATTAAGTTACCTCTTTACAATAACATGATCTAGATTTTAGGGGAGAGAGAGAGAGAGGATTCCTCCAAACTCACTCTTCATATTTTATTCGAATATAAGGTAATCTAATTTAATTATAGGTTTACACATTAAGATCCATGCACTTTCTTTCAGCTAAAACTAAGTTAACTACCACTCTAATTCCTCTTACAAAAAAGCAATTAACAGTGGTATCAATTTAAAAAATAGCTGTTAGTTAATAGCAAATAAATGAATAGGTAAAAGCCATTCTTTCAGTTTGAATATTTTTCATTCTACAATCATATATAATAATTAAAATATTCTTTTAAAAAATGTTAATAATCAAGCAAACTTGTATCCTTATTTTATCTTACAATTATTCATTGAACATTTCTCGCATAAATTTATAATTTTGATTAAGAAAAAATTTCCCACTCTTTTTAAACCACCAATTTTACAGAATTTTTATAATAATTAATTAATTAATTAATTAAAATAATAAAATACCACAATCCATAAATTAAGAAGCAAATGAATAAATATATTGGCATCTTAGCTCTAGTAGCATTTGCTGGATATGTTAATACATAAGACTGCAAAAATGATGAGCAAAACTGTTCAGCTTGTCAAAATAATACCAAATGTGGTACTTGCAACAAAAACTATGGTATTAAAACCGATGGTACTTGTGCCAAATGTACTTTTGCGAATTGTTAGAAGTGCAATGGTGATAAACCTGATGTTTGTTTCACTTGTGATAAAGGTTATGGTCTCGATTAAAACAACCTCTGTTAGGATGCTATTAAAAATTGCTAAATGATCAATGGATAAAACAGTAAAGTGTGCTTTCTATGTTCTCAAGGTTTTTCCCTAGATACAAATTAAATTTGCAAGAATTCTATTGAGGGTTGTGGTATTATTGATGGATCTAATTCTAGCAAGTGCAGCTTTTGCTCTTAACATTATGGTTTAAATGATG
>JH719966.1:137445-290873 GCA_000231845.2 Tetrahymena malaccensis 436
ATGCTTGCCTTACATGTGCAAAAGGAAATCCTGATACTACTAGTAAAAAGTGTGAAGAGTCTTTTTAAGACTCTTAAGTTATAAACTACTCTGCTGATTTGATTGCTTTTTTATAGTTAGTCTTTATAGCTGTTTTATTCTGAGCAATATTTAATTAGCTTAAGAAATAATGAAGGTTTCAGTTAAGAATATATCAATAGCATAGCTGTTGCTTATCTTCATTATTTTTTTTATCTTATTATCATCGCAATTTATAATATCCTTAATTACAATCACCAGAATTTTAAAAAATTTTAAATGTTGTATATATTTTTATAAGATATATATATATGTTTGATATTAAAATTTTACTTTTGTTTTTATAAATTTGTATTTTATCATTATAAAATTTAAAATTATGCTAATCAAGCAAAATTTAAGTAAAAATTAATTATCATTTACTATTATTATAAAATAAGTAGATATTGAGTTATTTAAAATTATTAATTAGGCTATAATTACAGAAAATTAATTTAATTTTAATTTATCTAAAATATTCAAAATAATTTTTAAATGAAATAAAAATATTGAGTTGATGAACATGTCTAGAATTCTAACAACAATAGTAAAAAAAATATTTATCCAGCAAACCTTTTTAACTGATTTAATCATTAAAGTGTTAACAATAATATCTAAACATAATTTCTAAATTTAATTTTATGCCAATAATAATTATTATTTATTTATAAGTCAAAGGAAATAATATTTTGATACCAAAATCAAGATTAGAACTAATATAGTTAATTATAAAATGAGATTTTAAATAAAAGATGAGAATGATATTTAAATAGCTTAAGAAGATGCTTACGAGCTAGATTATCTGAAACCACCTCTAGAAGCTCACCTTATTAATCATGATTGTAAGTTTAAAAATTGGATATTTTTGATTAAAGAATAATTTTCATAATAAATTCTAAAAGCTCAATATATTCACAGCGTTGACAAAAAGGGTAAGCATACTAGAAGAATATTTTATAACTAAGAATTTAATGAGTATGAAAAAGAGAAAATAAAAGAATTTAGATAGTTATTAAAAGATTAGTAAATAGCCCTGCCTACAGAGTAATTTTTTATTATTCAAATTATATTGACAATAATCCTACCTTTACTTACTATTCGTTAAACAAATAGGTGGAGCGATTTAAAGATTTTGAAATGTATTTACAATGAGCAATTTAATAAGAAAGACTTTATTAATTTAGTTAAGAAACATATAAAATGGTTAAATGACTTTGCTTTGTAAAATCCTTCAGAAGAAACAATAGAAAAATTTTTAGTAAAATTATAATTAGAGGCAAACTAAAAAATCTTATAATTAATTTCAATTTTGATTTGATTAGAAAAGAGGAGTAATGTATACATTTGGTAGAGATAATTTATTTAGACCTATTGTTTTTGTCAATTCTTACATGATATAAGGTGATAGTGTAATACAAATTTTTTTCAATTTTTAAAGTAAAAAAGAATGTTTAATAAATTTTCTTATATTGTTTGATTTTGAATAAGATTTTGAAAAAAATTAGATTATTTGATATTTATTAAAATTATTTTACAGAATAATATAAACGATATGAATGCAATTAATGGTGCATTATGCAAGCTATTGAGTACAGTTCAAAAAAATATGTTTTTAGAAGGCAAAGTAGAAAATTGGATCATTTGCATAGACACAAATTATTGTGGTTTGTCTGATCTAGATTTCAAAGTATTCAAAATTTCTTAGATTTTGTATTAGTTATTTAATTCTATTTTTTATTGGCAGGTAATACAAAAAATTATTGAGTGTATGGTCGCTAATTATACTTGCATATTACATAAATTAATTATTTTAAATCCTTCTTGGTCCTTTAGGTAGTGTTGGAAAATTATTTCAGGTATATTTTAAAAAAAATGTTTTATTGCCTAAATTTTTAATTTTTATGAAAAGCATTCATACCATCTGATTCGTAAGATAAAATAGAGTTCATAACTTCAGAGGAATTCCATAAGCTAGTTGAAATAGGAATAAGTCCAGATTAAATAGAAAAAAAATATGGAGGAAATCATGACAACTTAACTTAATATTGGTAATTTTAATTATTTATTTAATATATTAAATTCTTTACTAATAATAAGGCCTCCAATTAACACCTTTAAAAGCCATCATAATCACTAATTTTCTACTCCTTCTAGAAGAGAGAGTAGTCACTACCATTCCATGATAGATCATTCTCATTTCATATTTTCAAGACAAGACTCATAAAGAGAGTTTAATGATCAAGAAATAACATAAGACGGAATGAATTTAAATTCCAAATAAATATTAGAAGATAAATAGCAATACAACACAATTGATAAATTAGTATCAAAAGATATTAAAATAAAAGAAGAAAGCTTACATTAACCAATAGATAAGCCATACCAATAGACCTCTACTGGGTGCTGTTCTACTAATTAATGCAACATATTTTGATAGGGATAATAATTTTTATAATTAAAAATAATAAATTTCATAAAAATATGAATAAAATAAAATGAACGAATCTATTAATTTAAGATCAAGCTAGAGAAGAGAAAATATCTTTTTATTTTAAATTATATTAATATTTCTATAATCTAATTAAAAAAATTATAATCAGTGCTTTAAAAATTAATTAAAATAATTCTAAATATCAGAATATGCAAATATTACAATACAAAATATATTGATTTTTTGATTGAAATTTGCAATGGAGCAATAGAAAACAAACACTGAATAAAAATTATAAACCTGCTATATTTAGTTAAATTTTACATATTTATGTATGTATGATTGTATATAATTGAATGAGAATGTCTTATTTTATTTTAGAAATACTTTATATTAGTTAAAATATATTTATACAAAATAATATATATACATTCAATCATACATATGCTAGTCTATTCAATAAAAGGAATATAATTATATCAATTTTCAATTCCTTCTTGATCCTAATAATTTTTTACTGCTTCTAAGATTTTAATAATACCTTTAGCAGCTTATATTTTTAACTCTTTTTCGTATAAAGCACCATCAGGGCTGCTCTAAGGAAGAACATGTCCTCTTCTTTCCTTAAGTTCCTTAATTTTCTTTTTAAGTTAGTTTTCTCTTTCTTTTCTAATTTCTGAACGTACTTTTTTCAAAGGTTTATTGAAATCTGAAAAAATTGGATTAGCTGAAGTAGTTTTCTTAACATCTTGATTAAGAATTTTAGAGAATACACTGCTGAATGTAGACTTTGGCTTAGAACCATCCATATTATCGTCACCATGATCGCTCTCATTATTACTTTAATTTTATACATCAAAACTATCATTTGTTCTATCAGATCCCTTTCTCTTAAGTTATGGCTAAATTTATTCACTTTGTCCTTTTTTGAATTAGTTTTTATCATGCTTTTTGATAGCGTGTCCTGGTCTTTGAGATTACTAGTTCTTTTAAGCAACTTGTTCATCGTCACTATCATCCTAGAAACGACGCATCAACTGCTTGACCTTTTTATTCTTTTTAGATAAAATTCTGTGCTTCTACTTCATGATTTATGTATGTAATGTATATTGTGTTAATTTATTAGTTTTGATAAGTTTATAATATTTATTTAATATTTGATAAGAACTGATTAATTACTGAAATTATTACATATATTTTTGATGTCTTAAAGCTATTTTATGCAATTAATTCAAAAAATTTATATCCAAGATTTGCTCATTCATAATCTATTTGATCTTATTTCTACATTAATTTAATTTATCCTTAAGTATTGCTATATATTCATTCATTCATTTATTGATTTAGATAAAAACATTATAATATTTAATTATTAACATTTTAATCACTTCTACATTTATTTATTACCATTTAAAATATGACTGATATTTCTAAATACATTTTTTTTCACTCAAATTTAAATTCAACAAATAATTTTCTTATTTTCTTCATTAAATAAAAATTTCCAAAAGTTATTTTCCATTTAAAATCACACTGTTAATATAAATGATGAATAATATTCCTTTTAAGGCTTTAATTAAGCTTTTCACTAAAAGTTTTATCTTTTTACTTGTTTTCAACAAATTTAATCCATTTTATTAAAAAAATGTTTGTTGATTTAATTTATTGTGTAAATTATTTGTAAAATTTAAAATTTAATTGCTATTTTAATAACTTTTGCATTAATAACACTGATAATAAAGTTAATATATATTTGTACATTCAGATCTTTATATAGTAATTTTGATTCATAAAATATTATTTAATTTTTTTTAAATATGTATTTCTTAATTTAAAACAAATCAAATATCAAATTATTGAGGTTAATTATTATCTTTTAATTCAACAATTTTATTTTCGTCAATTATGTCATCTTAAAAATATTTACAATTTTAAATAAGAGGGCTTCCTTGAGCATTCTTTTAATCCTCAAGCACTTTTTAATTTTTTTATTACTCTTTCTTTAATTTTTCACTAAAAGATATTGATTTTTATATTTTTACAGACTAGGCTCCTCTTAAAGTGCTGTTTGTGCTTTCAGAAGTTAATTATTAATGCAAACTTGGAATTTAAACAGTATTGTAGTCTGAAAGTTTTTCAACTTTAAATTTTTTAGAAATTATTTGGTCAAAAGTTGTGGAAGTTGCGTTTAGTTTTGGGGTGTTAAGTGAAGTTTAATTTAATAGAATAAAATGATTATTTAAAAATTTTTATCCTTAATTATTATTTTTAGGGTTATTATTATCTATGCTAGAATCAATGCACCCTTTTAATACAGGTTTTAAAGAGGAAGATTTCATCTAAGGTATTTTATTAGAGGATGAAAAATTGGATTCAATACCCATATCTTAGAAGCTAGATAATGATAGCTTATCTTTTTTTAAATTAGAAACACTGTTATTTTAATGTCTAAAAACATTTTAACTATTTTTCATGTCAGAATTTTCTTTTATATTTTTTAGAGAATTCATACTTTATTTTTAGTTTAATGTGTTATTCAAATTTGAGTTGTTTTCTAAGTAAGTAGATTTTCTCTCTTATTCTTTAGATTTTTCTTTTCTAACATTATTTGAATCCAACATAATAGATTAAGGAGATTTACTTCTAGATAATCTTATTGACTGTTCACATATGTTAGGTTTAAAAGTACACTTTTACAATTCATTCTAGATTGATACTTTTTAATTGATTGATTAATTAATTAATTTAATTTGATTATCTTGATATAACTTTTCAAACACAGATAAGTTTTTTTCTTTCAATGCTTGAGAATCTTTTTCTTTATCGTTGTGTAAACTTCCTTTTAAACTTCTAGAGTAATTAAGCTATTTTTATGAACTACCTAACAATTATCTTTCTTTTTAATCTTTTTCTTACGATTCACCCATTTTTATTTTTTCAGATTCTTCTTATCTATTATAAATTAATTTGAATTAATCAAAATTAATAAATAAAAATTTTACTGTTATTTTGGAAGCTTTAGGATCTCTGAAGCACTGTTATCAAAATTTTCAAAGGTGAAATTTACATTTTCAGATTGAAAAATATTTTCTTTTGAGTTTTATATATTCAGCTTTTAATTTTTCTATGAAATGTTATAAGAAGAACTTTATTTATTTTTAGATATTAGCTGCGGTGTAAAAGTGCAATTCTTAAGTTCTTATTTTATTTTAATGCTTTCGTATGCTTTTTACCCTTACTCTTTAGATTTGCTTAAGTTATAAAGTTTTTCATAAACCGAATCTCCTTGATTGCTTGTAATTTATTTATTAGTTAATGAAAATACAGGTGATTTTTATGAGAATTTACTTTATTAATTTAGGCTAGTATCACTATCAAAATCAATATATAATTCTTATAGTATTTATGCAGATTTACTTTTATTAATCAGAACTTGATTCTTTTGATTATTGTTTTATGTATTTTCTTTATTTTAATTTGTTATTTCTTACCTTTCTAAACTAAATTGTCTTTAGGCTTAAAGTTAGCAAGGTTAAATTGATAAATGCTATTCTTATTCAGGTTGATCGACATTTATAATAAGATTATTTTTTTATTAAAATGGTTAAATATTTTTTTTAGTTTCTTCTTCACTTGATATAATTTATTATTATATTTTTTAATTAGTTTCTTTATTTGACAGGATAAGTTGCTTTTCATTTTAATTTTATATTTTACTCTTTCCTAAATCTCTTTCTTCTTATATCTCATAATTATTATTGGTGCTGTTTTCATTGAGTTCATGAGATTATTCTTCATCAAAGCAATACTAAGGGAGTTTATTTGCTTTATAAATTAAATTTAAATCTATTGTTTCTTCTTAATTGCTAAATTTGTCTTGTTAGCGATTTTAAAGCTGTTATTCTATTTTTTATAAATTATTACACTGGATATTAACTTCTTAATTTGGTTGATTATTATCTGAATTATTTCTATTTAATTAGATATCGTTCTAAATAGTTTATTTTCTTTTTTACATCTATTGAATTTATTTATTTTAATTTATAAAATTTTAATTCATATTTTAATAACTTGTAACAGAATTTTGGTTTGACTAATCTTCATCCGTTAATAATTGACTATCTTCTTGTTAGATGTAAATGTGTTCAATTTATTTTTCTTAATCCTAAGTATTTTAGATTTTCAGGTTTAATTATTAATCGCTATTCTTCTTAGATTGGCCTTGAATATTTATATTTTCAACCTAATTTGACTGGCTATATAACCCAGTTTAAGCGTTAATCTATTCTTAAAGTTAGTTATTCTGTAAAAACTAAAAATTTTAATTAGAATAACCAAAATTACCCTCAAGTTAATTTTCAAATTATGATTAATCGTTATTGTTATTTGTATTTTGTAATTAATCATTTATTGAATCAAATTGATTTTTATTATTAGAAAACTATATTTCTGATACAAATGGATTTATCTAAGAAATCGCTAACTATTCTCCAAATTAAGATAGATTTTAATTCTACTAAGCTGCAAAAGCATCTTAAGACTGCATAAAGAAAGAATTCATTTAACTGTTGGTAAACATATTTTATGATTAAAATCTTTGAGCATTCAAAGGTTTTGTGAGACTCCTCAAGCTACATTCAAAATTCATTGAAGTGGAGTCATCAAGATTCTTAGAAATGTGAGAATAATTATGAATATTTGCTAGGTAGCAAGCTTAATTAGAGTTTTGTTGCAGATTTGTAGTAAACAAGTAATTTTATTAAATATGCCCTTGCTAATCACTTTTGATCTTCATTTCATTAAAATCTTTCTGTTAACAATTTGCATTTATTTGTTATTAGCTCTTATTGTTTTAAATTTCATTACAATTTTATTCAAACTCAATATAACTTTTTGCACCTTCATGCTAATTTATTTGACTAAAACAATTATTATCTTAATAACTCTGTAATCCTAAATCCTAACAAAACTCTTACTGTATTTCTTCATCTTCTTTATTAAAAAACTAATTTTATTGATAGTAGAGTTTCTAATTATTAACTTAGAAATCTTTCTCATTTTTTGATATATCTTGTTATTAGCAAATATTTTCTTAGCTTTATTCGCATGAAAATAATTAAGAATAGTTGTTCTTAGCTTGGGTATTTTCTCCACTTTAAGAAGATGGGCTATACTCCATAATTTGTTCTCTGTATTAGAAATATTTATGCCTATTGTAAAGCTCAGGAGTAGCATTTGCAGAATTAATCGCTGAAAAATTAAATTTTATTGCAGTATTATTTGTTGGGCTGATAAGGGTTGAAAGAGGACGAAAAGTACAAGCTTTATTTTCCTCAGATTTTAGGCTTTATTATAAACTAATGACTTAGCTCTGTGAGTTATTATTATTATTATTATAACTTATGCTGCTATTATTACTTACAAATACTTATTCGCTCTTATAATTTTAAATACTTTCTTAACTCCCTTCTTTGTTCTAACTAATTTGTTACATTTAATTCTAATAGGGTTTTAAAATTTTATCGAACTTTTTTAATGAAATAATTTCATTTTCTAAATGTTATTTATTTAATTGAGCGTTATTTGAGCTATGTAAATCTAACAAACTCTAATTTTATTAAGATTGCTTGTTAGTAAAAAATCTATTAGCGTTATCACCAATAGCTTTTTCTAAACTGCTTTGGGCTTTAGGGGTTAAGCTTTTTATATTATTTGAAAAGTTATAATTTAAACTTAATTACTTCTATTTGGAATCAGCTAAAAAATTATGACAACTTATTTTTTTCTTTAATACATGGTTTTTTAACAATTAAAAAGAATATCTCAAATGAACTTTTATCTTAAAATTAAATAGCTTTGATACTTTCTCTAGCTATTCATTCACAAAAGTGCGGTCCATTCTTTTTTTTCTCTAAACCTCTACTTCTTGTTTAGCTGAAATTTAAAAAGAAGGCTTGCAGTAATTTTAGTAAAAAGAATTAGGAAGCGAATTATTTGAGATTTCATTTATATCATCTACTTGTAATTAATCTATTTTTAGTTCATTTGTTCCTTAAAGTAATCCTTGCTAGTGTTTTTTCATAATTTCTGAAATATTTTTTTAATTTGTGAAATAGGGCATTTCATTTGGTAATTCTATTTAAGTATCTTCATTTTCTTCTTCTGTTATAATGGATGGAATTTTGCTATTCTTTTTAATTTATCCATGATTAGAATCTTATTTTTAATTTTATTTTTATAGTTTTTCACTCCAGACTTGCATCATCCTTAAAGCTACATCATAGCAATCAGATGGAGTAAGGCATTTTAAAAAATCAGCAAATAAGAATAAACATCTTTTAGATTAATTACTAATTTTTTCAACAATATTAGTCTACTCTTTAGAAGTAATTACACCTAATTCTATTAGGTATTACAAAAACTATTTACTTTATTCTAGTGTTAATTCCATAAAAATGTTTAAGATGGTATTTAAACAATAAAAAATTCTGTAAAAGTAAATTATATTTACAAAACAATTCTTTTTCAATTGTTTTATTTGACTGAATTTAATTAATTTGAAATTTCAAACAATATCTTTTGATTAAATAAAAGCTATTGATTTAAAATCTCAAACGTTCAAATAATATTTTCAAATATATTATTATAAAATACACTGAAATGCAACAAAAAAAATCATCAAACTATTCAACTAATTCCATTCTTTTATTTAATTTGAAAAAAAATATCAATATAGCAAAAATGAAAAACAACATCTATCTTAATTATCACTTAACAATAATTTCACATGATTTAAAATAACTAAATTCAGTTTCATTACAAAATAGATAAACAATGCTTAAAATCTTAAAATGTATTTAAATTAAAATTATGTGTTTGATAAAATAAAACTATATATTTATTTATTAAGAAAATAAAATTATTTTTAATTTATTAACAATTTTAATAAAATTATTCAAATTTCTAGAATTTCTTCAAAATTACTGAAATTTTAATATTTATTTCCAATTGATTATTTTAATTTATTTTGTTATGACTAGCTATATTTTTATTATGAAGATGTTGAAGCTGAAGAAGTAGATGCCCTCGATTCTGTATCTCCACTAACATCGCTATTGTTTCCATATCCTCTTCCAAAATTTTTTATTTATTCATTTTCTCTTAATGATGACTATTTATTTTTACATAATAATATTTTAAGATTATTAATAAATTTTATTCAAATTTACGGCAGTATTGTAACCAGCGTACATAGATGGTGAAGTTTGTTTCATCTTATCAAATTTCTTAGCCCAAGAGTTTCTTGCTAATTTTTTTATTGAAATTATTATTTAAAGAGAAATTTATAATTGAATTATATTTTACCTCTTTATATAAGCTGTTTACCCTAGTCGATGCGTTCATCATCAAAGCTATCAGAGAATTCAAATTATTTCAAGCCAAGAGAGCTTAAAATCTTTTAATAAACATCAAAGGCATTAAATAAAATTAGCATGATAAGAATCATGGGGAAGAAATAGGTATTTGCAGATCCTAAAATTGGTACATCATCCATAGCTCCTATAATTCTTTCGAATGCGGAGTCTTTAACTCCTAAGATTTTGAGATAATTATAAGAAATAGGGGCAGAAACTCTTGCAAAGTTACTTTTTATAATAAAATAAAATGATCCATTATTTATCCTGTTTCTAAATTTAGATATTTATTTACATAGAAAAGAACATAAGACTTGGAGCATCAGTTTAATGATATTTATATAAGCCAAACAGATTTGCTAACTTAACTTGGAACATACTATAATAGACGCAAAAAGTAATATAAAGCAAAGGGACCAAGACCAAGAACTAAATTAAAATAACAATAAATATTTACTCAAACACTTAAATAAAATACCTGAGTCCCTATCATATGTGTAGTATCATCGACAAGTATATAGTGGAATGGGTTTATTACTTTGCCTGAGAAAATTGAAATCTCTCCTAATAGGACAAGTAAGGAAAGCATACCAAAA
Organism: Tetrahymena malaccensis 436; assembly: GCA_000231845.2. Taxonomy (NCBI): domain Eukaryota; phylum Ciliophora; class Oligohymenophorea; order Hymenostomatida; family Tetrahymenidae; genus Tetrahymena; species Tetrahymena malaccensis. The sequence continues at coordinate 147,945 of JH719966.1, forward strand.
GTAAAAGCACAAATAATCATAAATATTTTTTTAGCTTTACAATTCCAGAACCAAAAAGCTACATCTATGAAATGGCCCAATTTTCCTTGGCGATTGACATAAAAATCACTGTCTATTTTATTTTCAGATGAATCTTTATTTTTCTTTAAATCTTCTGTAAAAAAAGCTTTGTCAAGAAGGTAGTCCCACTTGGTTTATTCTCTTTTCAATTACTAGACTAATTGCTTCATATCTTTATTTAAGGTTGCTAATTTATCAATATTAATTACACCAAAAGAATTTAAATCTTAGCGGGTAGTTTCGCTGGGTTAATTTAATTCTTTGCAATGGCTAACAATATCTGCAGGAACTAAATCAATTATCTAATTAAAGTAACTTTCAAACTCTTTATATCTTTACTGAGCAAGCAATAAGAATTTTACTTTTTCTTCTAACTTAAAAACTGTTTCTAACTTTGCTTCATCTAATTTGGCAGCTTGGAATTAACACAATCTAAATTTTAAAAGTATTATCTATAAACAATCATACTAATTTGCATAATAAACTCATTACTTAATGGTGGTTTCTTCATTTCTTTCTCTCCAGCATTACTTTGGAATCATAACTAAACCATGTCCTAACAAAATGACGACCAAGAAAATACCACTATATATGAATTATAAAATTAAAAAATAATTAAATAAATGATGAACTAAAATAAATAATATATTACAATCCATTCGCTAAACCAATTAAGAAACCTTCTAAGTTATCCCTATTGTTTGAATTAAAGAAAATTACTAAATTAATTTATCTTTCCAAATATCTATTTTATATTCTCATATACAAAATAAGCAATCATCAATAAATAATTTATACCATGAAATTTTTCCTGAAATAAGAAGGTAAACTATGAACAAAAGTCCGATAGCTCCAATTCCTAAAATAATCATTAAATTTATCTTAATAGATCTCTTTACTCTTCCTTAAACATCAAATTCTCCTGCAGCTTCATAATCTTAGAAGAAAGGCAAAATAAACCTAATATATTTAGCAAACTCTTATAAATTTGTTTTTTTCGAATTTCAAAATTGTTTTACCAAGTAAAAACGAAAGTAATCCAATAAACAGCTCTCCAAGCCCATACCATAGTTTTAAATTCGGGGATATCACCTTCAAATGAAAGGCATTCCTCACTTTATGGATTCTGTTTGCAATTATCTATAAATCTTTGATTTTCTAAAGTCTATTTATTTTATTAAGTTTAAAGAAACAATATTAAAAAAGATTATCAAATATTCAGAAAAATGTTATTCGCATTCTGAATTTAGATTAACAAGTGTTTAAGAATTATAACAATCATTTACCCAGTAAATATCTAATGGAATGATAAAGACAAACCCGAAAGAAAGTAGCCATGCAATGAATGATAATATTTTAATATGCTTTTTGACTTGCTTATCTGAGTATTCATTTACTAAATAACCTACCACAAAGAGAAGGCCAAAAAATTCTAATAGTTGTAGAATCATTTATTATTCTATCTATCCTTTTAATTATTTTAAGAGAAGAAACTTGTTTGTAAAATGATCACAATACGGAACCTAGCTTTTCTAATTTTAGAGTTTTTATTATTATTTGCTGTACTATTTTATAATTTTTTTTAATTTAATTAATATTCTTTGAATAGGCTATTAATTCTTTTTTATTTATAAAAGTGTTTCGTTAGATAATAATCTTCTTTATTTTAATAAATGCAAATAGAGCTGGCAAGGCATAAAAAAGAGTAAATTTCATTTTAAATTCGTGATTAATCAGAATTCTTACTTCTGAATTTTCTCACCCAAATGCTATTCTCCTTAAATTACATCAAGCAGTCAATCAAATATCATTCTTTATCTATTTTTATTTTTGCAGAAAAGCCTTATTACAATAAAAAAAGAGGAATATCCTATTCTCTAACAGCAAATCGAAACATATACAAACAAATAAAACTTTTATATAAATTGACAAATTTATTTATTTTTAAATTTAGCTAATCCCTCAGATCATTGTTAGGTTACACTTAATATGCTAAAATTTGAGAAATTCAGCTTAAATAACTTTTTAATTTTTTATATCAATAAACCAATAAATTTCAAAAAATATTTTAATCAAAGTTTATCAAATAGATGTAATTATTTATTATTTTAAATTGATTATTTAGCTTAATATTTTACAATTTTAAAATAAATATTTATATAATTTATTAAATTTTTACTAATTTTATCTTTTTTTTTCAAATAACTAAAAGTATTTTTTATTGGAAATTATCATTTTTTTAAAAAGGTTTTTATCACTTATCTCAGTGGTTTTCATTTTATTTTTCTTCTATATTTTTTTAATTTTGTTAATTTTCATCATCATTATCATCATCTTCTTTTTCACTATCACTTTTATTTTTTACCTCTTATTTTTCTTTTTATTCCTCATCATCACCATCTTCTTCATCCTCATCTTCATCTTCATCATTTTTTAAGTTAGCTTTAATACGTTTTAAGATATCCTAAAAATTATTTAATAATATAATCTTTTTCTATTTGTATAAAGTTTACATCACAGTCTTCATCTGATTTTTCATCTTCTTCTTCATTACTGCTTTCTTTTCTTATTACATCACTTTTTTAGCTTATTTCTGAGGTTTTTTATTATTCTTGACTAATTGAATTTATTTGCTATTATTGTTGCTTATTTTAAGTCTCTACTACATTTTACTAATGAATTTATGAGTTTTTTTATAGTTATTAATTCTATTAAGATAAATAAGATTAAATTTTAGATTAATTCACTGCATCTTAAGTTTAGCTAAAAGGTTGAACTTATTGAGGTTTTTTTTATACTTTTTACTGTAGATTATATTGCTATAAAAATCATTTAATATCCTTCAGATTTATATTTTATAATTTTTACATCTTGCATTAGCTTTACCCTTTATTTTTGCATCTAAGAAATTTTTTCGCTAATAATTTTCTCATCGTGCTTTTCTTGCTCAATAATTTTATCCTAAAATATAAATTAAAAAAATGATTTTATTATACAGATTTCTAATATAGATGAAAGTAATTTACTTTCTTATGTAATTTATCTTTAAGCTAAGGATATTGTTTTAGATTACCTTCATACTTAATTTAATACTATTTTAAATATTTAGATAATATTTAATTTTAAATCAATTATCATTCGACTTAAATATAAATACATCATTTAGCTCTTTGCTCATATTTCCTATTTTTTCTGAAATGCTTCTAAGTATTTCTTCTTTATCATCCATAACTTTTTAGAGAGCTTGAGCTCTTGCTTTTAATTCATTTATTCTATTTTCCATTTGCTTGACAATATTTTCTACTTATTTGTATTTTTTAATATCAGTTATTAAATATTGAATGATAGAATAAAAATATAAAATCAATAACAAAGGTTCTTCTTGCAAGGTTCAAAAAATTACTTAATATCTTTACTAAAGTTCAAAAGAATTTATGCTTATAAAATCTATCATGTATTAGTTTAATATATCGTTTATAATGCCTTTATTAGTATTAAATTCAATATCATGTCCTTGCATATGATAATGTGCCAAATTTCTATTAAAATTGATTAACCGATACAAATTCGTCATTTTTAAAAAGCTAGAAAACTCGTCAGCTCATAATATATTTAAGTTGAATAAATCATTTTAAATAAGTTTTTAATTATTTATTTATCAGTAAAATGTTGAGATTTAAAGAAAATTCATATTATAAATTGAATGAATTTTATAGCTATACATTATGTCCATTAAAGAGAAATAGATAATTTACATGATATTATAAAGCATGTTTCATAATAATAATTAAATCGTAAGTTGTGAAAATTCAAAACAATTTAAAAATAAAAAACAAGATATTAACTTAATTAATATTTTACAAATTATTTTGAAATATTAAAAAATTAATCCACTCCACTCTATCAAAATAAAAGTAAAAAGAGAGAGACTTCAAGCAAGTTAGATAATCATCATAACTAAAAATTAAGTAGACAAGAATTAGGATAATAATTATAGCAAATTTTAACAATAATGAGCTTGTTTTCAGAACTTCCATTAGATGCTGGTACTGATGAATAAATTACTTAAATCGCAGTTTCTAATGTGTCCATTAATCCTTCATTAGCTATTATTACACCACACAAGATTTTATTATTCAACGAATGTGGTGAAAAGCATGACTATGAACTTTCAAGAAATATAAGATGCACATACGTTTAATGGCACCCTTCATAACCTATAATAGCATTAGGTTGGGAAACAGGTAAATTATAAAAAATTTTTTAAAAACCAAATATATTTTGCACTTGATTTCGATTTAGTATTTACAAAAATTTAAATTTTAGAACTTTGAAGCACAAATAATTAAAAAAAATTATTTAAAATAAGGTGCAATTACTCTATGGAGCGAAGAAACAAAAGTTGCTAAGGAAGAGCCAAACGGACATAAAAGCGAAATATGTTTAATTCAATTTAATCCCAGTGGTTCACGTATGGTTTCTGCTGATGTTGACGGAAATGTAACAGTGTGGAGAGGAATTAATATAGTCTCTTAATATAAGAAAGAGTAGAGCATTACACATGCTATATTTTGCGAGTTAAACATCGATAGCAAATTAAAATCAGGTAATTGCTAATAAATTCTTAAATTTCAGCCTTCTGTTTATTTTATGAATTTTTCAAAGTTATTTTATAATCAGTATCCAGCCAGTGTTCAAAATAAATAAATAAATTATATCAGTCAGAAATGATAAATTTTTAAAAATTTAAGCTAAATTAAAACTTTAAAAAAAATTATTTTTAGTCATTTTGAAATAAATCATTGAAAAAACTATTTTTGATAAATTTAGGCAATCTTTTCTTTTTTGGTGGTAAATCTGGTGTTGTTTGCTTAGCTGATGATGCAAATCATTGCTCAGATGTCTGTAAAGTTGGTGGAAGTATCAAATCTTTACTCTTCTATGAAAAAGAAAACAGTGTAATTATCATAACAAGCACACTTTTGTTAGTTATGTTTAAGATTTCTACATCAGTTAAGACAGGTCCAAGTAAAAGAGTAAAACTGTCTATTGCTGGAGACCCTTAAAAATTATAATCAATTTGGATTGGCAGTTGCTTGTTAGCAACTTGCTCTCATGAAAATATGCTTCGTATGTGGCATCTTGATTAAGATGATAACTATGTTCTTACTTTACATTAATTAGCATAGCAAACTTAAACATAGTAAGGAGCTGCCACTGTAATATAATCAACTAATATAAATGATTAAATTACTTGCATTCAATATGAAAAAAGAGGAAAAGTACTTGTTTCAGGTACCAGAGAAGGTCGTATTATTTTTTGGAAAAACCTCTCTATTGGAAGTGAAAGCCCACTTGATGTCGATGAATGGAAAATGCTTCCTTATATTACTGTAAGACAAGGAGTTAATAGTATAGCTGTTGGTTAAAATAATGGTTTGATTGCTGTATAGTACGGTAATTAAATTTCTTTAGTTTAAGAGACAGTAATAAATGGTAAGATGACTGATTAAGTTAGACTTTTATAAAGCAGTGCAAATACAATCAAAATTTACATCAACAGTGACATTTCAAACCAAGTAAATACATTGAAAATAAATAAGCTTTTTTAAACTTTTATCATTTATAAAAGGTTTTGCATTTCTAGTCTAAAGGAAACATTAAAGGTCTTGATTGTAACGACTAATTTATGCTGTTTTGGACAAGCAAAACTATTGAAATTCATGAAATTATTGTCAACCCTAGTAATTAATTGATTATATGTGTGCATAAACAGAGAAATTTATATTATTTTTTAAAATAGAGGAATCTTAGACAAAGTTGGTAGCTTCTATTCAAGAGAAATGCTTGAGAAGTGTCATTCATAAGGAGAATATTATTTTAGTTAATGACATAGAATTGAATGTATTGAATTTCAAAGGTATTTAAAAGCAGAATTTGAAGTTTTCTGAAAGTGAAGGAAAAATCCTAAATGTGAATGTTTTGAATAATCATCTCATTATGTGGACTTCCAATAACTATATCCGTTTATTTGATATTAGTAGAAGAGAAGTTAAATAGATTGGTGTGACTAGAAGATTCGAAAGTAAATTTATTAAAAGCAGTATAATTTGAATTAATAAAAATTCATTAAAAACTAGACTCACAAGGTTAACTTGGATAAATAAGACATTGTGCTGTGAACTCAGATGGATCTAAGATCGTTATTACAGCCGATTAAAGAGGCAAATTAGGTCCTTAAGCTGATAACAAATTCTATATTTACGATGTCTAAACTGATAACTTTTTAGTTTATGAAATGCCTGCAAAATGTATTCCACTTCAACCATACTGTGACAGAAAAGATAGAAAATTTTTCGGTATAAGCTGTATTATTAATAAGAATGTATAGGAAGAAAAGAATGCAGATGAAAATAATGATGAAAATGATGACAATAAGAGTAATAAAAGTAAAAATGATGATGATGAAGAAAAGGATAACAGCAATTTAGAGTTTTACACATTTTTTGTAACCTCAGAAAACGGTATCAAAAAGCAAGATTAATATTAGCTTGAATCCAGTATTGAAGCAGTCTTTGGTAAATAGATAAAATTTAAATTATTATATCCTTCTAACTAAACATTTTTCAATCTTTTGATAAATTTAAGATTTATTTTAAAGAAAATATTTTGATTTCAATCAGAAAAAAATTGAATTAAATTTGCTTAGTTGCTTTTTTGTGATTTTAAATTAATTGTTTTTCTTAAAATAATTTAGCTATTGATATTCCTAAGCTTTACTTCATCAAGAGAAACAAGAAAAATAATAGCTCTGGTTAAAACTATAAAATAGTTGAGAAATATTTAAATGACTTTGTTGGTTTAGAAAAAATTGATAATTAAATTAAAGAAGCTATAATGAATTTTTCTTTCTATCTCACTATGGATAACCTTGACGAAGCATACAAATCTGTTAAATAAATATAAAATCCTTCAATTTGGGAAAAAATGGCATAAATGTGTGTCAAAACAAAAAGAATAGATGTTGCTGAAATATGCTTAGGAAATATGAGATTCGCTAGAGGATCTAAGGCTATCAGAGAATAAAAAAAAGAACCTGAGTTAGATGCTTAATTAGCTATGGTTGCTATTTAGTTAAACATGAAAGATGAAGCTGTTAAATTATATGAATAATCTAAGCGTTATGATCTTTATAATAAAATGCTCTAGGCAGAAGGAAATTGGGAAAAAGCCATTTAAGTTTCTGAAAATTATGATAGAATCAATCTTAAAAACACTTATTACAGAACAGCTTAAATGTATGAAGTCAGCAACAATTATGAATAAGCTATTGTCTATTATGAAAAGAGTGGAACCCATGTGTAATACAAATATTTTAAAAATTAATATATAAAATTAATCAATTTCATTTAATTTTTAGTAAAGAAGTTCCAAGAATGCTATTAGAAGCTGGCCAGATTGATTTGTTAGATAGATACATTGTAAATAAGAATGAAAAAGCACTTTACAAATGGTGGGCATAATATTAAGAATCAAATTATAGAATTGAATAAGCTGTAAAGTTCTACAAATAATCAGAGGACTATGACCAAATGGTAAATTTTGTTTTATAAAAAATATTATATTAAATTATTGCTTATTTATTTTAGGTTAGGTTATTTTTAACTAAAAATGATGTTTAAACTGCAAGCTCTATTTGCTCAGAAACTAACAACTCAGCTGCTTGTTATATTTTGGCTAAGTATTTAGAAATGAATGGATAAATCCCTGAGGCTATACAATATTACTGGAAATCTTAGCATTACACATAAGCAGTCAGATTAGCAAGAGAAAAGGGAATGGACAACGAAGTAATGTCTATTTCACTTTAAGGTCCTAATCAAGTTAAATTATAATCTGCAGCCTATTTTGAAGAAAAGGGATTCAAACAAAAAGCTGTCGAGCTTTATAAAAAGGGTGGAAACTTGATGAAAGCTTATAACTTAGCACAAGAAGAAAAATTATTTGATGAAGCAAAGTAAATTGCTCGTTAAATCGAATAAGAAGAAGACTAAAGACACAAAAAGAGAGATCCAAATGACCTTACAGGAATTATTGATGATTTTATAGAAAAGGGTTAACCTGAAAGAGCTGTTCCTTTAATGATTAAAGCTAAGTAATATGAAAGAGCTATAGAAACATGTATAAGATTCAATATCCCTATAACTCAAGATTTAGTCGAGTAATTAATATAAAAAGCTTATTAGCTAACAAATAAACTTTCTTACTTTGAAATTTTATTTTTGATATTTACAAAATAGTTTAGTTTTATTTACCTCCTTATAAAATTTTATATTTGGATTAATTTGTTGAATTTTTAAAAATTAAATAAATAAATAGTAAAATTATTCCTTCTGAACCAGCTAAAAATGCAGCTGAAGAAAACAAAAGGAAAGAATTAATGAAACTAATTGCGGATACTAGCATTAAGCAAGGAGATTATCGTTTATCAAGTAAGCTTTATACAAAGCTAGGAAATTAGATTGAGGCAATGAAATGTCTTATTAACCTCGGTGCTATTGACGAAGTTGTAAATTATGCTACTATGGCTCGTATGCCTTAGCTCTACATTTTAGCAGGTAACTTCTTACAAACAACTGACTGGCACAAGAATCCTTAGTTAATGAAGCATATCATTACTTTTTACAACAAAGCTAAAGCATATGATAATTTGGCAGGATTCTTTGATGCATGTAGTAGTGTAGAAATTGATGAATATAGAGATTATGAAAAGGCTGCAGCTGCGCTTAATGAAGCATTAAAGCATGCTAAGAAATCTACTAGTGAAAGCCGCGATTTCCGTATTGAATAATTAGAAACTAAGCTCAATCTTGTATAAAAGTTCGTATAAGCAAGAGCACTTTTCTCATCAGATCCACAACAAATGAAATAGATATGCGAAGATTTATTGGCACAAGTAATGATTAGAATTTAGTACACTTCTTTTTAAATTAATCTTTTAAATTTAACACTTATAAAAAGCCTGGAATAGACCAAAGTGTTAGAAGCGGTGATATTTATGCATAGATAATTGAATATTATTACTAAGTTAAGAATTTCTCTTAAGCCTTTGACTATATCAAAAAAATGTAGTAAAAGCGTATAATACTCGCTCCTTATCTTGATCAGGAAATGGTAATTAAAAAAAATATTTTTTGATATAACTGATTTTATTATTATTATAAAACAGCTTCAGTAAATTTTAGAAAGCTAAGGAGTATCTCTAAATAGCAAAAATAAAAATAACGATGATGAGTTTATTGAAGAAGATGTCCCAGAGTGAAAATAAACTTCATTAACAAAATTTAAATTAAATTAATTAAAAAAATAATTTTTAAAACTTATTAGTAACTAACTGAATGACTGCATTTAAATATATTTTAGTTAATAAATAACTGTTTATAAATATCAAAGCACCCTCACAATTGAAAAGAAATTAATAATATTATTTGAGGAAATATATATTAAGCTTAGAGATTTAAGATATTATATTTTATAATACACAAAAATAAATAATTTATCACCAATTTAAAATATTCATTTAAACTTATTAGAAAATGGTGATACACGTAACATATTATAATACTCATTTGCATAATTAGTTTCGTTGCATGTTTTCTTTGGATAATTAAATTAATTTGAACTCCTTTAAGGACTTAAGCTTCTAGAGTGCTTTATTAGAATTAATATTTTTCATTTTCATTTATTTATATATTAATGAAAGTTACTTAGTTGAACCAACCAATGTCTTGATTAGCTGTTTGAGGAAACTTATATTTTTATCCTGGTGTTTAATTGATTGTTGTAAGCTTTGACAATATATCTTCTAAAATTTTAAAAAGAGAAAAAATTATTAACATGCTAATTTTCTTAAAATGTAAAATAAATTTTACTATAAATTCTACTTGTTTATAAAAACAGTTAAGTAGAAAAGTTTTTTTATTTATTTTGGCAACTTTTTATTAATTTAATACAAAATTAGCTTATTTTCGACCGAAGTAGGTGAAAATGAAGTTAATTGATTTTTTATTTAAAATATTTACAGCTAAGTTCAGGAGATTTTAGTGAATCAAGTAGAGCAGAAGTCTTGGAAATATCTAAGAAAGGATTTTTCGTTTGGGAATGCTACATTTTTTGTTCAACTAGTGGATTTTCGCATGGTTTATCTGAATACAAAAATACTATTTGATAATTTAGTAAAAGGTAATTATGTGAAATTCAATTATTTATTAAAATTTGATAGAATCAATGCTTAGCATGTCTGTAATTAAGAAAGTAAGTACATTTCCTAGGATTTATAGTAAAATGCTCATAAATTTTTTGTTTTGATTTCTCTTTTTTTATAACTTCTGACCATGTGATCATTTCCTATTTATCAATGAATTTAAATATCATATAATGGCTGACACCTAGTATTTAAATTCTTTAATAATATAATAAGTATTACTGCGACAGGGCTTTTATCTCTTGTTTTAACCTAGCTAGATTTATCTGCCATTTTTAATTTACTATTTAGAAAATGATGAGAAACAGATGTTTTTAATTTATTTATTTTTAGAATAAATACTTATTGTTTTTTTTTGTTAGTTATATAAATTAATTAAATTGGCTAAAAAATTGTTGGACAGTGTATCGCATACAATTTATAAGGATTATAAATTTTTATTTATTACATAAAAACGCAAGCAAGCAAACAAACACTCTAACATATTAAACTATAAAAGAACTCATCAAAACTAATCTATCAACATTTCTTTTATAAAAAAAAATAAACAAAATTTACAATATTTATAAAACTAGATAGATAACAAAATTGAAAATAAATAATTGACCATACTTTTTACAAAATTAATTAATAATACATTTCTTGTTAAAAGCTTGATTAAATCTATAAAAAATAAGATCATTTACTTGGTATTGAAATATCTTCATTAAATAATAGCTTGTATAATTTTATCAAATAGATTTCAAAGCAGTATAAAATGTTTATTCTATTTTGTTACTCTTATATCTAAAGAAAACAAATAAAGATGCAAAGTTTTAATTCATAAAAATTTATAATATTACAATTTTTTTTCTGGAAAATAATTGATGGATGATTAATAATTCACTGAAAATGAAAATACTCCTTTAAAATTCTTATCTTACATAATAAAGAAAGATATGTTAATAAATTTTGTTTGGTTCTTATCTTTAATTTATTTATTAATATTATTAAATAATATAAATATTTAGAAGACTTAAAGAAAAAATAATTAAAACGAAAAAAATAAATGGCCGAAGATTAAAAAAAGGACGAATTAAAATTTAGTTTCACAGATTTATTGATTGAAAGCAACAATTTTGATATCCATAAGACATGCGCTGAAGTGATTCATTGGATCTTTAAAGAACTCGACTATAAAGTAGGATTAGAACTTATTTATTTATTTTAATTTTTCACTTTCATCTTCGCAATCGTTATTTATTTTCTCAACTCTCTTCAAGATGGTTTGAGAATGTTATTTTATAAAAACTAGCACTCAGAGAATAAATAAAAGATTGTGTCATTCTTTTAAGATATTCTCGAATAAATTGAAGCACAATTAAAAAAGCTAGTCAATAAAACTGAAATAAAAGATAAAATCTTTTAAATTATCTATCTATTTTGTTAAACTATATTTAGGTTTCATCTTGATGTATAATAGCATTAGATAACATATTCAGTAATACCTGTTCTGGAGATAGGTTATCAAGGGATGAAAAACCCAGATAAAAGCAAGATTGATATTTTGTTAAAAGAAATTTAAAATTTTTTTAAAGACTAAAAAGAGTTAAATACATAAAACAAGAAATATTATCATTGCACACTTCTCATAACAGCCTATTATAACATTTAATAGTAAAAATATAAGCAGTCTCTAGAAATTCTAGAATAGCTATAAGACTATTATGGCAGCTTTGATAAAGAAATAATCCAAAAAAAATAAAAACAAGAAAATTAACAATTAACTTAAAAGGGAGATTAAATCTTTAGAGAAGGCTTTTATGAATCAATTATTACATTTAAAGCTTTAAATTATGTGTTTAAAAATTAAATAAATAAGCTTTAATTAGAAATTAAGAAATTAGAGAATTTGTATTCACAGGAAAAACATGAAGAACACAAAGAGAGATTTAATTAAAGGCTTAATTAACACATAAAACTTTTTAAAACACATTAATTTTTTATGCAAAAGTAATTCGAAGATGCTAAAAATACATTAATTACCCTTAAGTTTGTAGAGATAGAGGAAGCACTGCTCTTATTCTTTAATAATTAAAACATATAGTGTATAAGAAATCTGGAAACCATATATTATAATCTATTCAGTGACTAGTTTTTTTAAATATTCACTTATCTTCAAGAATTGGAGCGTAAAAAAATTACAAATAAAGATATTGAAGAAATATTTAAGATCTATTAAAGTACAAAGAATTAAAATCTTTCTTATTAGTATGGTAGAGGAATTATTCTGTTGTTTATGGTTATTTGCTCCCGACTTTTGAGAATAGCAAAAAAATACAAAGAGTCACAAAATATGATGGTTAAAATGTTTTAAATTTGCTAAAGATCTTAAACTGAATTCTAGGACTCCCTTCTAATATTTTTTAAATATGATCTTCTTCTTTCTTACTTGTATGAAAAAGTAGAGACCAAAAAGGAAGACATGTTTATGAATGCGAAAAAACGAGAAGAAACGAAGTTAAGTTAAATACATTTAGCAGAAAAAGATGGAGAAAAGTTCATTTTAAAAACAATAAACCTGTAAAATGAGCTTAATTCGATGAGCAAGTTTGATATCTTAAATGAAATAACTATTTAGATGCTTGTATCACATCGTAACATTCAGAAGGTTTATGACTTATACTAAAATAAACAGGGAAATATCGTACTAGTTTAAAAATTATAAGGTGAAAATTTAAGAAAGTTTTTAAAAGAAAATGATTCATCAATAGACTAGATTTAAAGGTATGGATATATACTTTAAATTATAACAGTGTTTTAGTATTTACACAATCTTAATATTATACATTGTGATCTAAAGTAAGAAAACATTTTGGTTTAACTCAGCAATAATAAGAAAATTAAGCTTATCGATTTTGGATTCTCCTAAATAAAGCTATTTAATAAATATTTTAAACCTATAGGAACTACCTTCTATCTTGCTCCAAGCGAGTTAAAGAAAAACAATTAACTTTGTACTTTTGAATCAGACATTTTCATGATAGCATAAACAGTTATAGAAATACTCAAGTTAAACAATGATTTAGAGAATTCTGATTATTTAATTTCTGAATGGATCAAGCAGCTATTAAGAAATATGACAAAAAAAGAGGTGGAGAAAAGAAGTTTAATGAGTGATGTGCTACAGGAATTTAAGCTAGATTTTTTTATTTTAAAAATATTCCATGAATTTTCATGTTAACTGAATCAATAAGAAAAATAAAAATAGTACTGTGAATTTAGCAAATGGATGCTAGAGTTATTTGATAAATTTATTTCAGACAAATATATGTATAGCTTATCACCTAATTAGCCTTAATCAGAAAAAAATTTTACCATTTTTAGGGAAGATATTTGGAAAAATATCAAATGTCTCATGGAAAAAGATGATGAAGATTTTATAACTTGCCTTTAAGACAATGACATCAAGCTTTTTTGTGAAAGTTTTGCATCTAAAAATACTGATTTAGAAATGATAGACTTTGAGTAACGAATATAAAACATCACCAAATAACAAAAATAGGAAGATTCAAACTCTAAAAATGATATACTTAGTGAATATCAAATAGACATAATAGATAAAAAAAATTATGAAATCAATAAAAATAATGAAGGATAAGATAAAACTTAATTAAGCCATATATAAAAAGAAATGTATAATTAGATGGACAATATTATTTAAGGTATTTATTATTATTATTTTTTTTATTTTATTTTATTTTAACATAATTATCTTAATTAATAAAAAAAGAACTCAAAAGCTAATTTTAAATTTAGCCATAACCAAATGCAAATAATGCTTAGCAGTATGATTAATAAGATTATTAAGTTCCTGAATAATATAGCGAATATTAAATCAAGTTGTTAGATATGGGTAATTTATCTGCTTAAGTGAGCATTTAATAATTAAGTTAATTAAGTAATCAAAGTTATCCATTAAATACATTAAATAGCTATTTTTAACAATCTAATAAGAGCTATAATAATTATCTTCAATAAGATTAGAAAATAAGCTAGGTTTCTAAAAATGATATGTAATCTTATATGCTCATTGAATATAATTAAAATAGCAGCTAAAATATAAATTCATAAATTGATGAACAAGAAAGCTAGAATTCATAAACTGATGAACAAGAAAGCTAGAATTCATAAAATGAATGGAGTTGAGCAGCATCTAAATAATAAATATTTTTATAAAAATTGAATTTAAAATAATTAAAATTCGAATAAAAATTATTTAATTAGTTCAATTAATTTAATCAAAACTTTTTTATTCATATTCAAATACTTTTAAATAAAATTATAAAAATTATAGATGTATTTCTATTTTCATCATTTTAAAAGTGTCAAAAAGCTACATTTCGGTTAATTCTTTATAGTAAGTAAAATATTTTAGTTAGATTTATTTTCCTTTAATATTAATTAGAATTTTTTTTTACCTTTTTCTTACCAAGTGTTTCAAAAAGAAATTGTCTGATTTTTGATAATTTTTTAAAATGATTAATCAATCAACTAACAAAAAGTAACCTCTTAATTTTAGAAAGAGAACAATGATAATTGAAACGAATTTTTTATAAATTTTTTATTTTGGTAAATGTATTTACTATTCAACCAAGCAGGCTAGTTAGATATTCAGCATTTACTTATACCACTTTTCTATAATAAAATAAAATAAACGTAAATAAAACAAATAGTTATTTTATTTGATAAGCCATTCATATATTAATAATAAATATATAAATATATATCTGATAAATCATATATATAAGTTATGCATATAAAGAAATGAATAATTGAATAATTATAAAATATAATAAATTAATTTTAAATTATAAACTTTTAAATTTATTTAAGTTTTCAGCTGAATTTTTAATTATAGTAAGGACATATTTTACAAGCAATTATTGATATTTTATTTATTGCTATCTACTCATCCTAAGGAATACTTAATTTTTTATTTACATTTCTGAATGGTTAACTAAAGTTATTTATTCAACTAATTCAAAATACAAAATTTTTAGTAAAGTAGTTAAATTTCAAAATTCATCATCGTCATCGTCTGCAATATTATTAACATTTGTTATTTTACTGTTTAAGTTTGTTACATCTGTTTTTTACTTAATTTACTATTTTTCTTACAAGAAGTTTTCATTATCGTTTTCTTCATCTTAATTATCTAACTTTTTAGGTTTAAGGACATTATTTTTTAATTTATTATAATCCTTATTTGTTGCTCCAAACTAGAAGTTGTTTTCATCGATTTCATCTATTTCATCTATATCGTCACCTTTTAATATAAATATTTTCTATTAATTTTGTATTAAATTTATTAACTAAATATTTTTAGCATGCTTTGATATTCTCAAACTTATTTTATCCACTAATTTGGTTCATAAATTAGTTTAATTGAGACTAAGTTTTTGAAATATTTGAAAATTTTATTGATATTTATAAAAATTTTTATTACTTATTTTTCTTATCAATTCTCTTTTCTTTTTTTCGTAATCTAGACCAGATGTTACAATATTTGAATTTTACAACCTTGATCCAGAATTTAGCATATTAATTGATCCATTTATTGATATTCCGCTATTCATGGGATAATTGTTGTTATTAATTGACTATTAGCGAAGGATGTTACAATAGTTTTCGTTTAAAACACTTTCCTATTTACCATAAGCCTTTGTTGATTAAGTAGGGATGTATTGTTCATTACAGTTTGATTGCATGTATATGTTCTCTTTGTTTTCATCACTATCTTAATTCTCGTTATTTAAATTTTTTTCAGACTTCAAAATAAACTCATTTTATGTATCTTAATTCTTTAAATTCTATATGAACTTATTTTAATTATCTTATATTTTCTGCTATAGCAATAACTCCTACATATTATTTTCAAATTTAAATCTAATAAAATATTAAATTATTTACTTCATTATCGTTAGCATTATTTTCTTCTTCTATATTTACGTTTGAGGGATTTATCTATTGATAGGAAAATCCAGGGTTTTACTAATTTCCATTTACTATCTAATCTTATTTGTTCTTTTTCTTATTATTTTTTCTACTGCTAATTGACTCGTTATCGCTATTATTTTCATTCTCATTATATCTTAAATCTCTATTTTAATCAGATAAAGCCTAAACTTGATTATGCTTCACTTAAGCCTTCTAAACCACAGATGATTTGTTGCCACTCTTTTAATTAGATACTTACTTGGGCTAACTTGCTTCTGGTATGGATTTCGCACACCCCATTAACTTTTTAAATAATTATTTTATTTATTTTTTAAATTAATTTTGAAAATGGATTTTGTTATCAATCTGATTCTTATTATGTTTATAATTTTTTTTTTAATAAGTAAATTTAAACAAAGTATTGATAAATAATAACAAATTTATAACATTCAATAATTAAAATAATTGGCTTTAAATGAATAAGCATTTTTTAGATATGTAAATTGTATCTAACATGTTTTTTATAAAGTTAAAAAATTTTTACAAAACTATACCAAGCATAGATTGTATTTGCCAAAATTATTTGAATATTACTTAATCTTGATCATCTGTTATTTTACATCATATTTATTAATTTGTAGAGTTCCATTAAATAATTTTAGTATATTGCATTAGTTATTTTCGTATATTATCAAAAATAGCAAATATAAGCTAGAATTTGATAATAATTCATCTTATAATTTTTTTACTTTATAAATAATTGGTTTATATACTCACAGACTATTATACAAAATTAATCATAATAATATAAATTCAATTTCTAGAAATTGGTAATATGAATTAAAATAATTATAGCGAGAATCCTAAATAAGAGGACCATCACTCAAAACATTACAATCCTTATGATTTGTAGCATATTTCAATTTTTGTTATGCTAGTTTATACTGTAGCAATAGTGATTGCTTATTGCATAAAAAGAAAATAAAAAAATAAAAAGCTTAATAATTTTGAAGAAAGCACCTATTAAGAGTTAAGAAATTCTTCTACTACATCCTCTCTTAGAAGCCTTTCTTCATGCGTTTAATAGTATTAGAGCAACTAGTAATCTTTTCCTCAAATGACAAATAGTATGCCAAGTAATTCTCATTAAAATGATATATGAAAAAAAGAAGCTATGGAAGAATAATTACTAAATCAATACTAAATGTTTAAAAAGATACCTGCACCTAAATGCAAGCAAATTCAAAAATGATGTTTTTTTTCCTCTCAAAATAAAATCTAGATGATACAAATTTAATGAAATATTTTAATTACTGATCAGTCAGCTTATTTAAAAACCTGATCTTTTTTTGCTTTCAAAATACTTAACAACTATAAATATTAATTAAAAATAGATTAAATCATTTCTAATAATTGACTAAATTAGCTTAAAATATTTTATAATTACTCTGTTAAAATGATTTAAACTCAAATTAAAATCATAAATTAGTTAAAATAAAAAAGGATAAATAATATAATTTTACTTTTATATTTTTATTTTTTTGATTAATTCTATATTCTTTTGTTGTAATTTATCAATTAAAATGAAAAAGAATTTATTTAACATTATAAGATTATTAAAAAAAATAATTTGGTGATTATCAACAAATTTTAGATAGTATTTTCTGAATTAATATAAATTATAAATTAAGAATTTGAAGTAATAATTAATTTAAGTTAATATCAAAAATAGTTAAAATGGATCCTCTAAAGCTTTTAAAACTTTGTAAGCAAAACTGCACCTAAAAAGATTTACCTGTATTTTAAGAAGATTATTCTGGTTATTATGCTAAAACATAAGGAAACGCTCCATTGAAATAATTCTCTAGCCTCACTGAAAATGAATAAAATAACTTTTATAAATTCATCTTTTATGAAAATAGATTGAATGAAATAACTAATGAAGAATTACAATATTTTTTATTTTGCAATCTTATTGAAAGTGGATCAAATAAAACAAAAACCTATATTCAAGAAGCGTTGGATATGCAGCCATAGTAATAATTAACTTCTAGAAATATTCAAGCACTTAAACTAAATCAAAATGATAAAAATTTTATTGAGAAAGTAAAAAAAATGCCAAAATTATTTAAAGTTTTTGCAAAATCTCAGTTGTAAAACTTGGAAGATTCGTTTAGCTCTGACACTACATGTGAAGATGAAGAATGCCTAGCTAAAAGGTTAGAATACGATGAGATAGTTTTGAAAGCCTAGACTTTACTAAAAAAACAAGGGTATAATATAGACACAGATGGATTTTATACTTCATAAACAGAAAACGTGATAAGGGAATATTAAAAAAAAAATAATTTATATGAAGATGGAATTATAAGCCAAGATTTGATTAACAAGATAGAAGGTAAAAAAAAAATTTCCTTTGACAAACCTTTCAGAATTAAAATTTAATTTAACCATTCAAAAAGATTTATTTCATAAATATAATTTTATATAGGAAAAGCATAAAAACAATAAGGCAAATAACAAATCTAAGTTGGAGGTATTGATTTGAAAACTAAGCTAAACGAAGTTTGTAGCATAAGAGGAATCAAATTTAATAGCAAAAACTAACTCAAATTTTTGTTAGATAAGAAACAAAAACTGGAATTTAGTGGTACTGAACCAGATGATCTAGCTTTGTGTTTAAAGGTTTATTGTGATCAAACTATCAAGAATAAAACAATAAGGTATTCATCAATAATTTATATATTAAATAATTAATAAAGTATTTATTTAATAAAGCTTTTCTCTTGATCCTTGGGAAGATAATAAACCAGATGGTGAATTTTAAAGAAAAGTCCTATATCCAGATATATTAGAAAAGAAAAAAATATTATCTGGTAGTAAATTTAGTGAATTGATGTTTGAATGCGATTACTTACTAAAGTAGATGTCTTTGGGATTACTTCCTGACTGCAAAACTCCCTATCCTTATCCTTAGGAACTAATAAAGCTTGGATTAAAGCCACTATCTAAAATTATTGAAGAAAGTAATATAAAGTAAGAAAATTCTAAATAAAATTGGAGCAGACTTTGGTTGGTTTGCAAGAAAGTAGAAGGTATTGTTGATAAAAAAAATAAAGGAGTTTTTCTCTCAAATGATGTATAAATAGAGGTAGATGCAAGATAAATGGAACAAGATTCTTAAGGTAGATTAATTGATAAACTTGTTTAAGATAAAAATGATCCATGTTACATATTTGCTAAGAAGTTTTCTGAGTTATATCCAATAATCTGTAAGCACTACCCATGCTTCGAAAAACTAAAAAAACTATATAGAGCGTCAGCCTTAGCAAAGTAACAAATAATTATTTCAAATTCTTAGTAAAAAATAATTTACATAAATGAATAGATGGATAGTAACAAATGGAATATAGATTGACATGAAAAAAATTAACTAGGTTATTGAAAAATAATTTTCCAGTGTTAAAGCATATACTGATAAAGTTAACTCTATAAGGTAATCTTAAGAAATTTAAATTGGGATAGTAGAGAAAAAGCTGCCAGTAGATGTGAAGATTGTTGCTGAAAGGAGTTTAAAGCAATCAGGATAAGAAGTAAATGAAAAGAACATAAAGCTTGCTGTAGAATACTTGATAAAGTAAAATAATGGAAGTAGTGAGTTTTTTGACATCTAAAAAGCTAAAAAAGTACAAACAAAATTTGTTTTAGGAGGTGTTGATATGAACTGCTAAATTTCTCCTATCAATTAGAATTCTCTAACACCTTAGTCAAATAAATCTTCTTCATCTGTAAAAGGTAGTAACGATGTCACGTTCACCAAGATTTAAAATTAATAAGAAGCAAAACCCATCACTAAATAACAAACGAATGAGCTAAAAAGTACTAGCAATTAAAAACCTGTTAATTCAGCCATAAAAGAAAAGGTGAAATCAGAGGAAAAAAAAGTTAATGATACAAAAAATGATGATTATGAATCAGATTTCTACAGCTCTGCATCAACTTCTGTAACTAGTTTAGATGATGATTTTATCTAACAATAAGTCAAAGAAGAGGACTTTTTCTTCTCCCTTTAAGCCAACTGCTAAAAATGCTAAACAGTTTTAACTTAAAAAGAATAAATGTTCCCTGTTGAATAGAAATATTATTGCTAAAAGCATCATCCATATAGCTGCTTTTATTGTGGAAAATTAATTAAAGAGTAAGCAGCAACCGTAAATGGAAGAGCAGAGCTCTACGATTCAGATTCATTTAAGAATAAATAAGTATATATGCACTTAGAATGTAACTTAATATTTTAGAATAAATGCGTAGACAGAATAAACATAGAAAAATAAAACGAAGAAATCTAAAGAGTGAATAAAAGTGTTTTAGAATAAATCTAAAAAAATTTACCAAAAATCAAGAACTTAAGTGAAATAGCTCTGAAAAAGGCATCCAATTTTTCATGTGGTTTATGTAAAAAAAATAACAATAACTCAACTTAAATTATTTGCAACCTTTGCGGTTTAGTTAGCTAGACCTAGGCAAATAACTATTTGAAAGAAGCTTTCTAATCAAAATGAGATATGCAAACCGAAAATATAAAGTTAAGGAACTTATTAATAAATATTTATGTCTTATTTATGAACGAGTATATTATTATTTCAAATAAATAATTACATATTCTATTTGATTTACTGTGAATATTAAATGAGTTATTTAATTATTATTGTTTAATATTCATGTAGTTTATTAAGATTAATAAATAAATCTATGGTTATCTTTTTAAAAATATATTTTCAAAGTTTTTTTAGATATTCATAAATATTTTAAATGAATATTTAGAGAATTATATAATTCACATTAAAAACATTTTTATCTATTTTATCAAAATTAATTAATAAATCTCTGGTTAAGTTGTAAAAAATCATATTTTAAATGTCTTTTTTAGATATTTGTATATTTTTAAAAATATTTTTTAGCCATTAAAGAATTATATAAATTTTATTTTGAAGAATCTATCCCAGTTAATCAAAATTAACTTTAAATATAATTTATGATTGATAAAAATTATTATTTAAAAAGTCTTTTTATGTTATTTATAAATATTTTAAGTAAAGAGTAAATCATAAGATAGTTTTAATAAAATGAAAATGCTTTTTTAATGATTTATTTTTAATATTTGTGATAAAAAATTAGAAGAAATTGGATAATAAAATGAATTTAGTACTAGTTAAAGTATATTTTATACAGTAACAAAGCAAAAGGTTAGATTAATTTATATATTTATTTAATTGCCAGTCTTACATATAGTTCGTAATCAAATTAATTCACTAACGTTATAAGGCATTTCATCAATTTAGGTAGAGTAATACTATTCAATATCTCTCAAGGCACTAACATCTTCATTTTTAACAAAATTGATTGCAACACCCTTTCTTCCAAAACGACCTGAACGACCGATTCTATGAATGTAAAGTTCACGATTAGTAGGAAGATCGTAATTAATAACAACTGAAACTTATTAAACATCGAGACCTCTACCCCAGATATCTGTGGCAACAAGGACACGATACTCTCCGTTACGGAAATCTTACATAATTTTATCTCTTTCCTTTTGATTTAATTCACCATGAATGGAGCAAAGGGAGAAATTTTATTCTCTCATTTTACCAGAAAGCCATTTTACAGCCTTGATGGTATTACAAAATATAACTGCTTGAGTGATAGTGATAGTATTGTATAAGTCACATAATGTTTCAAACTTCCATTCTTCTTTTTCAACTAAAATGAAAAATTATTTAATACCTTCGAGTGTAAGTTCATCTCTCTTGACTAAGAACTTGATAGGATCATTCATAAATTTATTAGTCATTTCCAAAATTTCTTAGGGCAAGGTAGCACTGACAACTACATTTTAGTTTTTGTGGGGAAGATATCTATAAATATCATAGACTTATTCTTTGAAACCCATAGAAAGCATCTGATCAGCTTCATCCAAAACAAGCATCTTAACGTTACGAGTTTTCAAATGTCTGCGCTAGATCATATCATAAATACGACCAGGAGTACCAGAAATAATTTAAACACCCTTTTCTAATCTATTAATATCATCATCCATGCTCTTGCCACCAATACAACAGTGAACTAAATATCATAATTTTAAAAATAGATCTTGAATTTGATTTAAAAATTTAATTTATAATAATTGTTTCTAGCTAATTAATTATTTAATTTTGTTAGTTTATTGTATTTTATACATGATTCTATTCAAAATAAGTGCTATCATATATAATTATTTTAATTTAATTCTAACAATAATGGTATTTCCATTTAATAAATATACTTCAAATTTTGGAAATCAATATTAATAACGAGGGTTGATTCACTTATTTATTTTTTGTCACTAACTACTTATGCACTTAATGATGATATTGGGAAATCATTTGAAGAAATAATTTTTAAAAGTAACTTGGTTTATTTATAATTCTTAATAGTCATGATATTTTAATATTTTGATTTATATTTTGTTGTAGATGGAAATGATTTTTTTTCACTTGGGATGATAAGTAAACTTTATATTCGATGAAAGAGAAAGTATTAATAGTTTACCTAAAATGTTCATGTAGTCACCAAGAGCTAAACAGACTTTTTGAGTTTGCTCAGCAAGTTCACGAGTGGGAGATAAAATAATTACTTAAGGTTCACGGAGGTTTTTATCAACAATTTGAAGAGCTGCGATAGCGAAGACACCAGTCTTACCAGTACCTGCTTGACTTTGAACTATGACATCACGACCCTTGATAATGGGTTTAATGGCTCTTTATTGGACAGCTGATGGTTTGTCAAAACCATAAGTTAAGATACCTCTAAGTAGCTCTTCTTTCAAACTCATCTTTTCGAACTAAGTGATAACTTCGATATCTTCATTTGATTCATATTATAAATTTTGGTCTTTAAGCTTTGACTAATCCATTTTTTAAATCCTATTTTTATAATTTTTTATTCACAAAATCTTATAAATTGTTCTAATCAATTTTTTATTTTATAATTTTTTCTTTTTCTCAAAGCAGAACTTAATAAAAATTGAAAATAAATGCATACTTCAAATTTTTTATAAGAATTCCCAAAGCACCAAAACAAGAATAAAAGAGTATAATTCCTATTAGTTAATCATATAGTAGCTAGCTTTCATCATAAAAAGGATATTTGCTCATATCCATTTTTTTAGCATTAGTGGTTAGAAATTATCTCTCTAAATTCAAAAAAAGAAAAAAGTACTAATTTATAATCACTCAAGTTAATAAAAAGAACAATAGAATGATAATTATGTCTATTCTTAGTGTTGATTTAAAGCTATTTTATGATTACTTTCTTAAATTACATAATTTCTACTTTGAGTAAAATGCTGGTTAGTTAGTATGGCTTAGTTTAGAATTGAATTTTATTAGGAATTTTTTGTGACTAGATATTTATTTATTTATCTTTATTAAATTAACTTTGTATTTCAATCCTCTTAAATACTGATTAAATTGTAATAAACAAAATAATTATCAAATATCTTGATTTCAATATTTTAAACCAAATTTATATAGTTATCCTTATTTAGATTTAAGCATGATTCCTGACGCTTTTAACAATAGCTTTTATCCAAACAAGCAAAAGTATACATTTTGGAGATACACCATATCTTCATTTGTTGCACACGCTATTACAAGAACTGTCCTTGCCCCTATTGAGAGATTAAAAATATTATTCTAAACATAAAAAATTATGAGGGTCCTAGAACAAGATAGATACACATCGTATCTAAGTGCAATAAGAAGTATATATTTTTAGTAAATTTAGAGTAAATTATATCATGAATAACAAAAACTAATAGGAATATATTCTGAGCAAGGATTTCTATCATTTTGGAGAGGAAACGGAACAAATATCTATAGAGTTATTCCTACCAACATGGTTAAATTCGCAACTTTTATACATTTCAAAGAAGAAATATTCCCAAAAGGAGAGTACCGTTATTCCGTAATAAAAGATAGTATTTTTATAAATATTTACTGATAATTTAGCATCAAACAAAAATCGATTTAAAATAAGTTTTTACAATTTAAAAATTGAATTAACAAAAATAAAATTTCATTTATTTTTTGGTTTATTGTTTTAAATTTTGAAGTTTTTTGTATTAATTAATTGAAATCTTTAAATTATTATTCTAGAAAAAGATAGAGTTTTGAATAGATTCATAAATTATTTGATATAATTAATTAAAAGGGTTGGGATTTAATTGGTAGACATTTCCTATGTGGTATGAGTTCTGTTTTTTTCATATAGATGTTCTGCTATCCTTTTGATGTTATCAGAACACGTCAAATTTGTGATTAAACAAAAGCATTTGAAACTAGAATGTATGGAGGTACTTGGGATACTATGAGAAAACTACTTCGTACTGAAAGATATAAATCACTTTATAAAGCTTTCTGGATTAATTATTTTTGTGGTGCTCCTTACTTAGCATTAGCCTATACATTTTATGAACATATTCGTAGTCTTTATCATCCATCAGTCCCAGAAGATTAATAGCCACCTTAAAATATGCTTTTTAAATTAATGGGTGCAGGAGGACTAGCTGCAGCAGGAGCTTCTTTAATAACTTATCCCTTAGACACTATTAGGTATATAAAATAATAAAATTGAAGTATTAAATTAATTTTAAAATATAATTATAGGAGAAGAATGATGGTAAATGGAGGTATTGGGTTTGAAAGAGAATATAAAAATTTATTTGATTGTGTAAAGAAAATAGCTTAAACTGAAGGAATGAAGGGATATTATGGAGGTTTCTTTGCAAATTTAGTAAAAGTTGTCCCTGCATTAGGTCTCTAATTTTCAGTCTTCGATAATACAAGAATGTTAATATTTGAGTGATATTTAAAATAAATAAATTGAAAGTAATAATTTTTTTAATAGAAATCTAAGCCAAAGTTTAATCTTAAATGCCAATTAAGCAAGCTTGCTCATAAATGTACAAATAATATATAAATTAATTATTTTTATTTATAAATAAATGTATATAAAATTATAAACTACTTTTAAATACCATCTATTTTATCATCAAAATCTATCTAAAATATTATTTATTTTTATTTATTAATAATTTTATTTTTAATTTTAGGCTAATTTTATATATCCTTAACTTCATCAATCAAACGAAGTTAAAATATTTTATGATATTTGTTGCTATTTTACAAATAAAAAAATAAATTACAATCTGGTTTTTTATTGGAATTGTAAAATAATTATTTAACTAATAAAATGAATTCGAGTAATATTGATTAGGTGGTATAATACTCAAAAGACAGACATACAAATAATATGAAAAATAAACTTACATTTTATTTAATTTATATAGATTTTAAGATACCAATATTAATTAATCAATTATTTTTTAGATTCAACAATTATATCACTCTTCTTATAATACGAAGTTTGGTGATGCTTCTTATTTTAACCAATTAAAATCTTATATATCTCTCCATTAATTTTCCTTTCCTTTCATACCGCATTCCTAATATTAGTATTTATAGTATAATAAATGTCAAAAATAAATATATTTACATTGAAGTGCTATTCAAACTTTTCATAAGTGTGCTTATAGGGAGAGAAGGTCATGCTTGTACAGTGTTCGATTATACTCTTACTTGTTGAGAAGATTTAGAAGTGAGTTGATACAGAATTATGAATTCTCAACTAAATATTGATGAAAGAATGATTAAAATATTTGAAACTATCAAATAAAAATTAAGTTACCTGATGGCCACATACACTTAATAGAGAATTTTTGCATCCATCTATGAGAAGTGAAAATTTAACAGGTCCGATATAGATTTTAGAATTATTAATGTTTCTTATGTAAACAGTGTCAAATATATCATTTAAGTATATTTCACTGTCAGTTATATTTACAATTCTTATAGTAGAAGAATGCTTAAAATATTTATTTTCTTCTCCTGAGTTAATAACTATTTTCTCGTTAGAAATGTTAATCAATCCAGGTATATCTTCTCCAAAATCCTTATGAACTTGTTATTTTTCACTATTTTCTTACTGGGTGTCTTAGTTATTTTGAGATTTGTTTATTTATTGACTGAATCTAAATTTCTTTCTTGGTCTTGCCAAATCACGAGCTTAAAATATAGTTTTTTCCATTTTTTCTAATTACTTTTAAATGAAATGATAATAGAAAAATCTTAATTTCAAAGAAATTTACTTCTTTGTATTATTGCTTATCAAATGTAGTTAGAGCATAATTAGTAGTAACAAAATACTCTTTCAATTTAGCAAATTCGCTAAAAAATTCTTCGACATTGCTTGTATTTTTGTTAAATTTCTTAATCATATCTTAGATTTCTAAATATTAAAAATAGTAAAAATTTTAAATCTTCATTAACTTCTTATAATAAATATACTATCATATTATTGCCTAAATTCTTTTTAAATTGTGAGCATTCTTTCCTTAGGGTCTTTTTCGATTTCATCTCTAACTTTTTTCTATTCTTTTTAAGCTTATCTGTCTTATTCTACATTTTTTTAATAATAAAATAACATCATTAATCCATCCTTTAAAATAATTCAATTAAGTTAAATAGAAACATCATATTACCCTGCTTCTATAACAGTTCTTCAAACTACTTCTTTTTTAAATCAACTTTAGATTGTTCGTCTTATGCTTAACTCATTTCTCCTAATCAATCAATATTGAGTAAATTTAATTATCCTAATTGATTATATGTTTTGGATATGTTTTTAATTTGAATTTTTAAAGTATTAAAAATATTTAATTATTTTTAAAGAATATACTTAATAATAAATAAAATTTCTGATTAATTAATGAATTCTGGTAATTAATTTTCTATATAGTTAGTTATTATAATATTATTACATATTTTAATTAATAAAATTAGTAAATATTTAATAAATAATATATTAATTAATACAAATTCTTAATTTTTCTAATAAGAATATATAAGGTGTTACAGCATAAAAATTGTAAAATAATTATTATAAATAACACAAATTAGATTAGGTTTTCTAATCTTTTTATAACAAATCAAATCGTCATCAATAATTTATTTTAAATTAATAAATTCAAAATATAAGCAATTTTTTCAGAAATTAAAGTAAATTGTGTTTTCCTGATACATTTATAGAATAGAAATAAATAAGAAAAACTAAATTATAAAATATTGTTATTGAATTTATCAAAATTTTTTTTATACTAATAAACATTTTTTAGTTATACTTTTAATTTTAATAAGTGTAAAGAGACAGAGACTTTGCCAAAAGTAGATAATGATAAAAAATAAATAATCTAATATTATCAAATAATCAAATTTATTTTATTTGCTTACTTGATGTAATTAAAAAAAATTGAAATTTGAATTGTCCTGTTTGGATATAAAATCTTGGTTTATAATTTTTTAATTATTGTTAAATAAGTAGTGTTTTCATAATTTTATAAAAATAATTTTATTATGAATAATTTAGTTGAAATAAGTTTAAAATGTCAATAAATTATCTAGCAGAAGTAAATAAATTTAAAAAAAATGTGTATATTATATTTCGTTTTTTTCTTGCTATAAATCTGTAAAATTTAATTTTTCTTAAAGATATATACATACTTAAATCTAAGTGATTTTATAAATAATTTCAAAATAATTCATTTCCTTTTGTAAGTTGAGTTAAATGTATATAATACTTCTATTATTTTAAGGTTTCGTCTTTGAAATTTTGAAGAATTATTAAATTTTAAAAGAATTAAGTAATAATAAATAAAGTGTTTAAAAGGAAAAAAAAAATATTAATTTAATTAATTGTCTTACAATAAATAAAGAACAACTCAGATACACAAAAAAAATTTAACTAAGAAAGAAAGAAGAATTTCTGAATACCTTAAACAAGCATACACTAAAATAAATCTACTATAGTCATTCTTCTTTAAAGTTATTTAGCTTTGAAAGAGAGATAGACAAAATTTGAAAACTTAAATAATAAAATTAGGTAAGGGCAGTACTAACTAGCTAGCTAAATAACCAACAACCAAACAAACAGATAAAGAAGCAAAGGAATTTTATTAGTTTAACCTTGTAGGCTCATTCATTTTATTTAAAAAGAACAACAAATTGTTTGAAACAATAAATAGATTTTAATTCTTTGATATAAAAATGTCAAATAAACAGAATAATAAAAATTAGCATCACTAAAAAAGCAATACAGTTAAGCCTGTAGATGATGAAATTTGGAAAAAAAACGACTAATACGATTTTGATTAATAAAATAGCAATAATCAAGGTGGAGGAAGTCAGTATTTAAACTCTAATAATAACAGCAAAAATAGTTAGAAAAAGAACCAAATGAAGTAAAGTAACTCACATACTAAAAAGAATAAATTTTAAAAAAGCCCTATTTCTAATAATTTAAATAGCAATAATTATTATGGTAGCAATAATCACAATAAATAAAATAGTAAATAAAAATAATAAGCAAGTTAGTATGTATTGATGGAAAAAAATGATAATAGTAGTTGTAATTCATAAAACTCTGCATCTAATAAAGCACAAGGTTAGATGGAAAGTTAATAATACACTGACTAGTCAGTCACTTTTGAAAACAATCCAAAAGGTAAGCTTTAAAATTAGTAAAGTAATGTAAGTCCTAAGGTATCATCAAATAATAGCTAATCAAATATAAACATTGTAAGTGGTTCTTTTTCATAGTCTAACATAAATACCAATTCAGCAGCAACAACAGTACAACAAAGTTCGAAAGACAGTCCTAAACATATAAATTAGCAAATAAAGGGATCTAATACTTCTAATAATTAAGAATAATATAGCAATTAAATTATTTATACTTAAAAACTAAATAAGTCCTCTAATTCAAACACAGAATAGCAAGGCAGCTATGAATAGAGCAGCAATTCTACAAACAATAATATTTCAACTTAAAATACAATAGCAGTAACACCAAATAATAGTTCAAACTAAGGAAACTCTGTTTCATAAAATAATACTTATACATAAAACTAGTCATAGCATTCATCTTATACTTAAGCAGCATATTCAAACTCAAATTCTACAGCTTAAGCATCGAACATAGTAAATAACAGCAATAACCCTAATAATAATTAAAGTAGCATTTCAAATTCAAATAATAACAACAATATTAATAACAGTTAAAACCATTAAAATAGCTAATATTCAAATACTATAAATAATGCTAGCAATCATTAAAACAACTATTATAGCATTTAAAGCAATAACAATAATCATTAAAATAAAAAAACCTATAACAACCACCAAAAGCAAGAGTTTTAAGAAAAAGTGGAAGCAAACGTTACTTAAACAACAAATAACTAAATGTAAAAAGGAAACATTAGCAATAATGCTATAAACAGTCATTAGTAGCGTTAGGGAGGCTCAAATCACAATAGTAGTACAAACAATGACCAAAAGACGTATAAAATGAAATAATAAGGTGAAAACAATAGATAATACAATAACTAAAATCTAGTTATATATTCTGAAGTATAGCCAACAAACAGCAATACATCGAATGCTAATAATTTAAATAGTTTTCAAAATCAGTAAACTATGGTTGATAGCTCCTCTAAAATATAAAGAAACACACCTCCACCTCCTCCTCCGAAAGAAAGCTCTATTTAATTTGATATCAAAACTGCAAACAAAAATATTACAATTATTATAGAAGAGATTAATTTCAAAGAAGATCAAATAGATAACATAATTTCTTAATAAATAAAAGTAGCTAACTTAGATACTAAATTAGAAATCTAGCTAAAAATGAAAATTATATTTGAAATCCTCAAAAATATTTTAGATAAATCAATTAAATTCGAAGATATCTCGTAAGAAGGAACTTATATAAATAATTTACATAGATTATTAAATAAATACAATGACAAAATTGACTCTATTTTTATTTCTGTAAAAACACCAAACAATCCTTCCTCTCCTCCACCAATAAATTAGAAATAATAGCAGTATTAAGTTCAAAACTAGAATAATTTTATGCAAGCATAACAACAGCCCGTATAGTCTAATTAGTTACCTATGATTTAAAATATTTACTAATAATAATATTAACAATAGTAAATATATTCATATTAACTTTAACATTAGTCGTAGTATCAGATGTAAAAATATCAATCTAATCCATATCAATAGAATTAAATGCATGCTTCAAATCCTATGCTTAACAATTAATCTATGTAGAATAACTAGAATTTTAATTTATAGCCAGCATATTATAATTAATAATATTTTTTTTAAGGTTACTCGAATTAAAAATAATAGTAGCAAAAACTAGGAAACAATAATAATTTCAACAAAAAAAACTAAGGGATATACAAATAAAATATGCATAATAATAATAATATCAATTAGGAAGAAGATAATAAAAATTGATATTTTTGTTACATTATTTATACAAAATGTGTGTGAGTTTATTTTATTTAGGTATATTCCACTTTTTTAATCAATTAAAGACTTTAATAGCTCTTAATTAGTTATTAGAATTAATCTTTTATCTTTAAAATGCATAATTTAACTTAAATTTTATAGATGTAAGCAAAGAGTGTAAAAAGGAATTTTGTTAAATAATAAATCATCTATTTTTTGAACTAAAAAGAGCTTTGAATATTTTACATAGAAATCTATTTTACTTAAAATAATTTTCTAATAAAATATTATTATAAGAAAATGTGTGTTTGTGAGTTCACTTTATCTAAGTTCAAACTAAGTCCTTAATAATAGATAATTGGTTGTTAAAATCAATATAAAAAAGCATCATTTAACTTTAATTTTAAATTCTTAAGTGTAAGTAAGGATGAAACGAAGGTAGGAAGGAGGTTTTATACAAAATTTTTTAAAGCACAATTCATAAAGTTTAAAAAAAATCATTTATTTTATTTTTTAGAATTTAAAAATTTAATTAACCTTGCTCATATAAATATAAGTAGAAATTTATTTTAAATTTCTTTTAAGTTTCAATAAACTGTAATTTAAAATTAATAGCTAAAAATTACGTTTGAATAACAAACTAGTATTTTATTTTTCTTGATATTTTATTATGTAAGAATTTTAATATATTTCTATATTTAGAATAGGGTATGATGTAAGAAGGATAAATATTGTTTCATGTTTTTAGAATACTTTATTTAGAATTTTATGGAAAATATATGCATGTATCAGACTTCTTTCATTTTTTATTTACTTGCTTCTATTAATTATATTAATAACAATTTATAAAATATTTATACCAAGCTTTTATTTCTTAAAAAAGATACAAAAATTAATTAAATATGGCTTCATAAAAAACACTATTAGTTATTGGAGGTTGTGGAAATTTAGGTAAATGAGCTTGCTAATATTAAATATATTGTTTTGATATTTTATTATTATTCATATAGGTCGCTCTGTTATTAGTAAATTTAAGAGTAACTGGAACATAGCTAGCATTGGACTTAATAATAATAATGAATCAAATAAAAATATTATCCTTCCTCAAAATTAATCAGCATCCTAGTATGTTAATGAAGTTAAATAGCAATTGAAAAGTTTTAGTTCTTCATATGACGCTATAATTTGCGTAGCAGGTGGATGGAATGGTGGATCAATCAAGGACTCTAATGTTTTTGAAACTTATCATAGAATGCACTCTGTTAATGTTATTCCCTCCATTTTAGGTAAAAAATTTGTGTAATTTGTCTAAAAATAAGCTTAAATTAATAATAAATATTTTAGCTGCTCACCTTTCAACTCACTTTTTGAATAAAAATGGTCTTCTTGTTTTAACTGGCGCTGGTGGAATCATAAATAATCCTTGTCATGACATGATTGGATACGGACTTTCTAAAGTTGCTGTTCATTCTTTAGCTTCAACAATGGTAGATTTTTCGATATAAGATAATTCTATTAAACATAGAATGAATAAAAAAAAATATTTTTATGGTTTGTTTAATTTTTTTGTTTAAATATTTAGGCTGTTTCAAAAGATATGCCAGAAGGTTCTACTGTTATTACAATTTTACCGTAAATTTTTTTGGTTAAATTTATTAATTAATTTAATACTCTATTATATATTTAGAAAGGTAATTGATACTCCTCAAAACAGGGAAGCCATGCCTGATTCAGATTTCAACACATGGGCAAAACCAGAATAAATTTCAGGACTTTTAAAAATGTGGGCTGAAGGTAACAATCTTCCCAAAACAGGATCATTTGCTATGCTTAATGTTTAAAATGGGAGTGTTGTACCTGAATATATTTGAAATAAATACCTAAAGATTAAATTTGTATAATTTTTTATAAAATTGGTTACATAAATATTAAATGTTTAAAATAATTAAATGTCTAAGTGAAGAAATGTAAATTAAATCTATTAAAATTTTATTTGAATCGTTCAAATACTTCAATTTAATTAATTTTTTGTTAATAATTTTTAAGTCTCTTTAAAATAATTATTTGATAAAAGCTGATAATAACTTTGAACTAAATAAAAATTTGTTAAATTTGTTTCTAAATTTGAAAAATGGAATTAATTAAAATCGATTTAGAATTTTTTTAAGGATTTTTGAACCATTGAAAGAAATAGAAAGAAATTTGATAAATTAATTATTTAATGCTTATTCATACTGAAATAAGCTTAGCCCTTATAATAATAAATTCAAAGCAAATCGATTAGATTGCATGTAAATTTATAAATAGAAATTTGCAATTAATAAGAAATTCAATGATTTATATAAGGTTTTATAAATAGAAGTTTTTGTAAATATAAAAATATATTTGAAATAATAATTATAATAATCAATCAATTTTACTAAGGAAGGTTTCTTAAGCAAACAAAGCAAAAAAAGACCAAAATTTTTTTTAAAAAGAAAAATGATTTAGTTAAAGGACTAAAAGTAGTATTTTTTGAAGTGCATCTAAGAGAGGATATGGACGTTTAAGGTTTTTAAAGGTGAAGGTGATGGTGAAGTTGTTTTTAGTTTTGATATTTCTCATATCTAATTAGATTAGAATGACTAACATTAGTAGGAATAGGCAAACTTAGAAAAAAAAATAAAAACAATGTTTGTGATGTATCACACGAGACAAGCAAAAGATTGCTTTTTTTTCAGTCTTGTTGACTACGACTAATACGATATTCTTTATTAGCATTATCTTTATGATAAAAAGATCTTTTTACCAAATCTTCACTAAAATCCTTAGAATATTGAGAGATTGTTAGAAAGAGACTCACAAAATTAAGAGAATCAGCAACTTTTTCTATTAGGCAGATAAAAAATATAATTTTTAGATCTACTTGAAATTTCTCTTGTTTAAGAAGTTGAATTAATTGGAAATCGCTAATACAAGAATGTCATAATTTATATATCAAGATAAAAATTCAAAGAAATACTGAAAGATGAGTCTGCTTTAGACTTAAAAATATAAAAAGTAGTTCAAAAAGCTCAAGGAGTATGGAAGGAGTAAAGCAACTAAGATCTATTTCCAATAATCAAGTAATAATTTTTTTAAAAATAAATTCCAGCATAGAAAATTTAAAATGAAGTTAAAAGCAGCTTAAAATAGTTTTTTTTTACATTTCTAATTAAATAGTAATCTTTGATAAACTTAAAATAGAATTATTTACTAGTTTTTATGCTTCTTATCAATTAATATGAATGTACGAATATCAAGTGATTTATTTTTTTTAATAAAAAAGGAATATTTTAGATGTTATTAATAAAGAATACAGAGTGGCTAATCATAACTACTTCATAGACAATAGAATACGTTAGGACCAGCTCTACTTATTTTGGCCTGTCCTTGATGAAACAGACTATTCAAATCCTTACATAGATACTCGATAGCTTTAAAGTAGAAACAAGGTTATAGATTTGAAACCAGGGCATCACATATTTATTTGGCCAGGAACTCTTTCCCTTTTTTGCAATAATTAAAAGCATGCAATTTATGAGGGAAGTAATAAAGTAGCTGTTTTTAATTTATAAAATGATGAGTTTTACTCAATAGAAACCTTTACCCTCTAAAAATTCAAATAAGATGAGTAGTTTATAAGTCTTTGTGAATATGGTATCAAAGAAGAAGATGCTTTTTTCAGAAGGGCTTACACTTACAGTAATCACAAGAGTGACCATCCATTTAAAGTTTTAATAAGATCTTAGCTTTTTTAGTCTTTAAGAGAACCTATCTAGGTACCAAAAGAAAAGTTAGAAGTTGATTACTTACCAAAAATATGCAAAACTAGTTTTTACTTTGATACTAAGATAAAAAAACTCCACAGTTTAGTTGATAAAGTTGTCTCAGCCTTTAATGATACTTTTTTTGTTTCTCTAGGAAATTGAGAAATTAAATTAATTAGCAAAAAGAAAATTAAAACCAAAAAACTCAAACAATTCATTCTCTAATAAATTACTCTATATTAAATCTACTTCAAACTATAAAATTTTTATTTTTATTATATATAATATTACTTTTGAATATAACTTGCTATAAATGTATGGTTTAAATCAAATTTTTAATATTTGTTTTTTCATTTTTTTTTGATAAATATCAAATATCACTCAAAACCTTCATTAAAAATTATGTAAAAGTTAACTTTAGTTCTTTAAAAATAAAGTAGGCTGCATAGTAAAAAATATATTTTTTTTGTCTAAAAAAAGCTATTATAATTTAAAATTTGTAGAGCTTGATAAAAAACTTCAAAATAAAAAATATATTTATTTATTTTGCCAGAATTAACTCTAAATAAAAATTCTTAAATAGAATAAAAAGAAATATAGTCATATGCTTTACATTATGCACAAAATTTCATATATTTAAAAATATAGTTGATGAATATAAAATTTTATTATGTTTAGTTTTTAAGTATAAATTTTTTGTTTATTTAATAATATTTCATTCCAAATTGATATTGATATCATATTATTATTTATCTTTATTAATGACGAAAGGATTAGAGCTGATATCTATTATTTTAGAGATTTAGTTACCAAATGTGTTTATTCCAGCAACTATAATCTTATCAATTACTACTTCTTAGAATTTAGTGTTCTTTTATTCTTAGTTATGCTTTAAAGAAATAGAGAAAGAGTTATTATCGAACTTTCCTTGGGCTTCAATTATTGTAACACAGTTTGCTCCTTCTAAGCAATTTTTAATAATGTTTTCATCATTATTGTAATCGTTAATTGTTAAGATGCTTCCTGAAGCATATAAGTTAGAATCTAAAGCAATGTAAAGAGTGAAGTGATTATCCAAAAATCTGCTTCTCAAAACAGGTTATTAATCTTAAATGTGAACTATTTTTCCTGCTTTAACGAATAGAGGTACAACACTGTCAAAAGGTACATCTTAGTGGTATTTACCTTCTGTGTACATTTGTTAGTTGTAGAAATCGTAGAAGACTCCTCCCTAAGGAATGTAAAAATCTAATCCAGTAGTATTAGTTATTTCATTACCTTAGTTAACAACAGGGGCAGCTAAAAGGTAATCTCCTAACATGAATTCAGCTTCGTAATTGAGAGCTTCGTCATCATTAGGGAAAGACCACATAAGAGGACGGAAAATAGTTCCAGATCCTTATTCCTTGACAAACAAGTGATAGTAAAACTTTAATAGTTGGTATCTATTTAAAAAAAATAATTTAGTAAAAATAAATTAAATATTTTTA
The DNA here is from genome assembly GCA_000231845.2 of Tetrahymena malaccensis 436. Lineage (NCBI taxonomy): Eukaryota > Ciliophora > Oligohymenophorea > Hymenostomatida > Tetrahymenidae > Tetrahymena > Tetrahymena malaccensis. Next base: position 183,985 of record JH719966.1, read on the forward strand.
ATTTTATTTTTACCTAACATTTAATGTTTTGATTGATGATGAAAGAACGTAATGATAGTCAGGGAAGGCGTAAGGTTCCTAAGAAATGGACTCATTACCATTATGATTACGAGCAAAAGGATAAAGAGAACCTAATTGCATCCATCTAGCACACAATTCAGGTGTAGCATTACCATTCAAACCACAAATATCATCACCTACAAAAGGAATACCATACATTTAGAAATTAATAATACCAGGAATTGTATAGAATAAATAATCCCATTAAGAGAATCCATCACCATTCCAATGTTGAACATATCTTTTTTGATTAATTCAAAATATTTTTAGAATAAATAAATACTAATTATTTGAAAAGTTTCTTTAAAAAACAGATAGACAAAACTAAAAATTTTTTTAATTTAATTTTGAAATATTTTTCTTTACTTGCCACTTCCAAAGAGTGTAGATCTTGAAAGGATAAAAGTGAGGTTTCTTCCCATTTATTTGGCTGCTTCGTAAGTAGCTATACTTTCACCAAAACCATTTAGATTATGCATATCGTATTGAGTTAAGTTGTAATTTGGGATATGAAGCATAAGACCATCCTTTTCATTGTAATGCTTTGCATTCAAAGATAAAGTTTTGAATTCAAGATCAGTATCTCCTATTAGTTAGTTAGTTATTTAGTTATTTATTATTTAAAAATAAATTTATTAAAAATACCTTAAGGATTGAAAGGCAATTAGACTGAGGATTTTTCGTTCTTCAAAGTTTAGTTAGAAAGGAATTTGTTGTCCTTAACAGATGGTAAAATTTCACCATTTACAAAGTTAGAGAATTCATTCATATCTATCCAGATACCTTCTTAGACTAATCCGTAGTTTTTAGTAATATTATTTAATCCTTCAAACCAGAATTGAGTGGAATTAGGATGATTAAAATCTGGGTAATAGGTATTTCCAGGCCAAACATTACCTACAAGATCCTAACCAGTATATCCACTCTTAATAAAAGTGTCGAGTTCCTAACCTCTCACAGCTGCATCTGAGCCGATAGCAATACCTACATCAATAATGCTACTCCAGTGAACACCCTTAGGATCTTTTCTAGATTTTATAGAATTTTAATTTTAATAAAATTATTTATCTTTGAAAACTAAATTTTTTACAAGTCATAAATTTGTTTCATTTAGGTAAGGTTAAAGCGAGATAAATCAATTGTGAAATCATAGAATTCATACATGTAGTCAATATCACTCCATAAAGAGTCAATTGGGATAGAAAGCTCATTAAACTTATCCCATACTTGCATAAGTTCTTCACTGGTTTTGTAACCCCATCTACATTAATGGAAACCTTTTTAATTATTAAACAAAAATATTAGGATAAATTCAAAATTTTGCAATTTTCAATCTATAATTGTCAGCTTTATTTGACGTATTGAGTCTCTTTAAAAGAATTTGATTTGGCATTGATTGATTCGTAAATTTATTTACATAAGGTATTTGATTAAATTTGTGGTAAAAAATGCGGTTTTTAAATTCTTTGCCAAATTTAATAATAAACTTACATTGTCTTAAAGTATTTATTTATTTAGTTTTTTTACTCTTCTGTTTGAATTAAAGAGAAAACTCAAATAAATGCTTCACGCTTATCATAGAATGACAATAAAATTATTTCGTAAGTTTAAATGTTAAAAAAATTTAAAAGAAAAGGAAATATTTACCTTAAACCCAGAAAGGATGTAAAATCCATCCATTTATGTAATTGTGATATAGCTTGATAGGTTCTTCAGGGTTATTATTACCTAAGAAGAATTTAAAGTCAAAGTTACCACCAATTATTTTGTAGGTAATTGATTGATTTTCCTAATAGTCAATTTCCATTCCATATGCGTTACGTAAAAATAAGACATGGAAGTTCTTTGTGTTATCATCTCTTTTCAAGTACATGGGATGGGTTCCGTAGATTTGCTCACCAGGATGACCATAATCAATTCTTGCAGCATCTGCTGCCCAAATACTGTACTATCCAGATTTAAGCTTGAATGTTGTTCTTCTCTCACCAAGGCCGAAGAGAGCGGACTTGTTTAATTTATTTGTAATTTGAAGATACTTATCTTAGAAAATAAGTGGAGTATCAGTTGTATCGAAGAGAACTTCACCTGTATCTTTACGCCATAACTTAAAGTAAAAAGCCTCTCCAGGGACAGAAATAATGTATTAAAACAAGTTTTCTTTAGAAGGCTCATAAGTAACCTTGGTGTAGGGGAATGGCTCCTTATAAGGAAGAGTGAATCTTGTATCATCTATATCAGTAATCTTAACTGAAAGTTCATTATAATTATCAAAATTCATTTTGAAAGATAACCTTTCGATCACGGGATTAGAGGGGTCATTTACAAAATTCTGTCCAGCGACCCATTAAAGTTAGACATTTAAATTAAGTAAGCTTGATTATGAAAGCATGTTAACTATGTAGTACCCATCAGTGTTAGATTTAACTGGATTTGGAGGTAAGTGGTTAATTTTCCAGGTTTTGTATGCCTCATAAATTAAAGCACCACATAACGCAGCACTTAATATGGAGGCTATTAGAATAATTGATGTTTTATTCATACTAAAAGAAAAGTAATCTTAATCTATTTTGAATAATTTTATTATTTATAAATGAAATTAGATAATTAATTTTAGATAAATATATGTACTTCTAATAATATTAATTAATAAGTAATCAACTATTCATGGTTTAATTATTATGAATAAATAATGAAAATACGATATGTTTTGGCTTTTAATTTATCTATATTTAGTATTAATCAACTTAGTATTGCTTATTGCTAAATAGAATCTCTTATTGGAGATAATTAATTTATCAAAGTTTTTTAATTCGAAGATATTCGATCAAGGGATATATCTATTGACAGCATAATCTTTTATTATATCACTTTAAATGTCAGAAAAAAGCAAATGATGTATATAATTTTACTTTACATACTAAACGCTTCTTTTTTTAAAAAATTTAGTCCTACTTATATTTACAAATTTAAGATTATATAAAATAAAATAATTGGCATTTCATTTTAAAATCATCAACATTTTAACTTTATCTATATTATTTTCTTGAAATTGCTATCCCAATATTTTTTTGGAATCTAATTCATCAAAATAAACTATGATAATTTTATACAAATATATATATTTCATACTTTTTTAATTGATTTTGAATGTAATAAAATTTATATCCTCGATTAGACAGCTGCTACTAGTTAAACCAGATATTTAAAAATAATGCTGTTATAATATATAAGAGTATTTCTTAAACTCTTGCCTTAAATATAAAACTTTTTCCTAAGATTTTTTTATTTTGTTTCTTCAAAAATGTTTAAGTAAATTGGAAAAAGTTGTATTTGAAATATGATAAATTAATGAATGACTGACTGACTGTGTTTATTAAAATGTAAATATAAAGTATGTATTTATGTATAATTTTAGTTATTATCTCCTCTTTTATGTTTGTTTACTCATCATTTAGAACCTAATAACAATTATTTATTAGTATTATCTCAAATTCTTTTAGGACAATTTTAAGATCCACTTGTTGAAAGTCTTTTACTATTTTTTTTTCTAGAATTTCTAGGCTCTTCTTATATGATTGCAATAGGTGATTTATTTTAATTATTTTTGTGTAGCTCTATTTCCTCTTTAAGCTGCAAAATGAGTAATTTTTACTGTTTTCTTATTTATTCGCTCTTATTATAGGATTCAATTAATTTTTGATAGTCTTTTTCATTTTACTGATTTCTTTCAATTATAGTCTATATTTTTTTTATTTTTATTTATAAGCTATCAACATTTTCATTAATAATTTTGTTTCTTTCACGCTCTTCATTTAAAATTTCTTTTTCTGTCTCATATTGTTTACGTATTTATGCAATCTTTTATTTCAAATCTAGAGACTCATGATATTATTAAGCAAAGCTGTCTATTGGGAAAAAGTTTGCTCCTTGTGATAGCGATCTTTCTCGTTAGCTTTTTTGTGAATAAGATCGTTTACTACTTGCTTCTTTAATACCTTGGTGAACGAATGAATAATTTGACTTATTTGTAGTACTATCTGTTTTTAAATTCTAATAAAAATTTTTAACTTTTTTTTAGTTATTCTAAAGAAAATTAAATTACCAATCTAGAGCTACTGATGCTTAATGCTTATTTCAAAAACTTTTTTGACATATCTAAACTATGTTCTGCCCCTTTTATTTCTTTTTCTAAATCTCTTAGCTGATCATCTTATTAAACAGCTTTAGAAGACTTAGAGCTAATAGATCTTTTTTTTAGTATATTTTTAGGACTTTTTGATAAAGATTAAGTAGAGTTACTATCGTTTTTTTCTGCATTATTAAGCTAAATTTTTTTTAAGTTTTTTTTATTGCTCAATGTTTCTTATGAAAAATCATTAAGTCTCTAAAAATTATGATTATTTTATCTCTTGGTTGTTTAAATGTCGTTGAAATCCAATCTAGAATGATTATATCCCTAGGAGCTCTTAGAAGTCTATTAAAGCACTGAGTCATTTTGTTAATCAGATACAAGTTTATTTTTGCTGGACTTAACTTATTGACTTTCCATCTCCTGCTTATCATTTTATTTTTCTTTTAAATGATTATTATGATCATAATCTCGTTTTGTATTCTTATTTAAATTCTCATCTTAAGGTGTGTATTCTTAATTTAAAATGTTTTAACCATATTAATTTTTATTATTGTTAAATGAATCATATTTATTATTTTTCACTTGCCCACTAGTCTATTGTATAAATTTTTACTCCAAAAATTATATTTTTTACTATAAACCATTTATTTCTTTTTATAAATTAAAATTGGTAAAAGGATCACAGTTCTCGTCTGTATTATTAATCAAGAGTGCTTATTGCTACTCTGTTTCAACACCTTCGTATGGGTTTTACGATGTAAACTGACTTGTCCTCTATTAAAATGATATTTAAGTACCATAATCTGTATTGAAGGTTTATTTTAATCTTTAAATGTTCCCTTAATATTAATCATTTAACTACATACTTTAGCGTCCCTAATAAAAAACTTAAGAATTGTTCTCGTATCTTCTCATATTTTATTATTACTCATCATTAACTTAACTATTCCAATTATTGTTTTCATTTTAATCTTCAAATTTATTATGTACATCATTTTTAGATTATTTTGTTTAAGAAGATTGTTTAATTCTTTAAAGATAAGAGTTCTTGAATAGATAGCCTTACTCAGTTTCAGTATTCAATTACTATTACAATAACTATAACTCTTTATCAAGCAAATTATGAAGCTCTTACATTTTAAATTTATTTCTGGAATCCATATTATTAAAGATACAACTAATGCTTTCAAAGTATCTTAATCAAATTATTATTCGTTATAAAGTTGAATTATTTTTAATTTCAAAATATAAAAATTTTAAAAAATGCATACAATACAAAATAAAGTCATATGAAACAATCAAATAACTGGCAGATATCTAAAGATAAAGATTTTTATAGAAGTTTAAAGCAAACAATTTTGAAGCATTTGTGTTGTTTGAATGCAACACATGCAAACCATTTATAATAATAATAATAATTTTTAATAACATATTACTGGTTAATTACGATATAAATACTTATTATTTAACTAAATTTCTTTTATATTTATTCTATAATAAGTAGGTTTATATTAATTTTTCCCTGTTCTTTTAAAATCCAGCCAATTTTTATAACTTTCTTTATCTTTCCCTCCTTTAAATCATGAAATTATTTTTATTAATTTATGAATGTTTTTATTTAAAAGAAGAGGGTTTATTTTAAACTTTTAAATTTCAGCAAGAAATTTATTCTCTTTTATGAATAAATCTAAATGAGTTATTAAAAAATGTATTTATAATAAAATTTAAAATGCAAATAAATTTTTTTTTTTATATGTAATTCATTAAATAACTTAATTGGATGATATAATTTTAATAGGATCAAATAATCTTATTTATTAAGAAAACAAAAATAACAAATAAGTGAATAAAGAAAGAAAAAATCATCATCATCATCGATCAATTATTATTATTATTTAACTTTGAAATTAACTAATATTTTATAATAAATATTTGAATTATTATTTTGTGGAATTATTTAATCTTTTTTAAATTTTAATTGATAATAAGATACTGTAGCTTTTTAAGTATCTTTTTTGTAATCAATATTTTTTAATTATTATTGAAGAAAATTAAATTCTGGTAAATCAAACATAATTTTATAATAATTAATTATTACAAATAAAAAAAGCAATTAAGAAATAAAAAGTATTATCATCACAGTTTTAAAAACATATTACCTAAGGCTAAATAATGAAGAAAAATATCATTTTTTCTTGGCTTAAAATATTTAGCTACTCCATGCATTATCTTATGGTGTAATGTATGAGCTTATAAATCTTACCAGTAAATTATTAACATTATGAGTATACATCATAAGATGTTTAATATATGAATATACTTATTAATAAATTTCCATAACCTATGTAGACTGATTTCATAGAATTTGACACAATAAATCTAAGTAATTTGCAATCTATCATTTTTGTATTGTTTGATAATAATCAAGTAAATTATCCAAATGTTTAGATTAGTACTAGTGATGGATAAAATTTAAATTTAACCTTAACTTACTCATAAAACAAATTTTTATTTTCTATTAATGACTAATAAAAGTAAATTATAAATTAAAGTAATAAACTGAATTTTAAATTCTATAATATAACGAATACTGCTACAGCCAATAGCACAAGAGGTTAATTTCTAATGAATTAAATTGCTGATTCAGCTAATGTAATCGCTTATAATACCCCAACAAATTACTATTATAGCATAAGTTAATGCCAATTAATTCATATCAATTTACTTTCTAATACTGGATGTAACATACTAGGAAATGTTACCTTTTAAATTGACTTTTCTTATAACATGATTTTCAGTTCGAATCATAGCCTGCTTTTAGTTTTTTAGTATTAAGATTATTTAGAAGCTTCTAAAACACTAGCATACCCTCCTTCAGATTTTTCCACTAATTTAAAGCCTTTTGTAGATATTTCTTAAATTTAAGCGTGGGTTTAGCAAGTAAATTCTTAATTAACTAAAATTTTACTCTTTTTAAAATTAAATGTTTATTTTATTCTACATTAAAAATAGGTTTACGCAAACAGCCCTCAAAAAAATCTAAATGTAACTGCTATTGATAATTAATCAATACTGATATCAGGTTTCTAAAACCTGTAAATTAACAATTTAGAGGGTTTTATAGATTAATAGCTGATAATTACTCTTTCTAATTTATATAATCCTCCAACAGTTTAATCCTAGCTGATGTTTGATATGTACTTAATTGATGACAAAGGATTTTATAAATGCTCATAAACGGTCTCATTAATCTAACAAAATACTTCACCTTTTAAGCTGTTTAATGTTTCTTTTTCCTCTGTTTAGTATGGCCATCCTTTAACATTAAATATAACTATAACTCCATAAAGATACATGCTTTCATAAAATACTACACTAACTCTGACCTTCTCAAATAATCTTTAAATTCCAAGCAGTAATTTAATTATATTTATCAATTTATCTAACACCAAATTTAAAAAAAATTAAATAAAAAACATTTATATTTTTAATTTTAAAATATTTCTTACACAATTTTTTTTCACTTTTTTTAGTACAAAATTTGAAAGTAACTGGAATATCATTCTTCTAAACATCAGCCAACTAGCTCTCTGTGTCTAATAATCAAATAGTTTTCTCAAATTTTATTACAAATTCTATCAGTTCTGACTAATAAATTGTGTTTAGCATTGAGGGATTCTAAGTTCCTTTATATGGAGGTAATATCTCAATCACAGCATAAAACAGCTACTTTAACTAATACTCTTAGCATCTAAGTAATTATACCCAGCTTATATATTGTCAAGATTGTCTCAAATTGACTTTCCAAAATTTGGTGATAGCATAAAATACTTCAATACAGCTTAATTTTACAAATTAGTTTCAACTCTAAAACAAAGGTAACAATTTGTTTTTTTTAATTAAAGTTTAATTAAATTTTTACAAAATAATAAGGATTTATTAACCTCGTCTTTCCTTAGAGCTTTTTTGGAAGAATATAAAATACTTCCCAGCCATAGAATGTATAATTAACTTTGAATTCTTAGAGCTTTTAAAGTCAACTATCTGTACTCAATAATGTCCTTACAATACCATATACATATCCAACTACATTTGCTGCTAATTAATTGATTTATTTCTAGCTTAATTAAGTAATACCTAATTTCTTTTAATTTTTCAACTTTTTTTTAATAAAACATTTTTTTTAAGTGAAATTAATGTAAAAATTTCTAGAATTTGGTTTACTGTTTTAATCAACTTCCAAAAACTTCTAAATACAAAATTATATTTTATACTTACACTCAAATAAATTTTCACACAAAACCATTTTATAAACTTCTCTTTTTTTAATCTCGCTAGATTTTAATTTTTACAAAATGTTGTTGAAAAGCAAATAAAAATATTATTAATTTAATAATAAAAGATTTAAAACTATTTAAGTACACAGTAAGTGTATGATTATTTTGAGTACTAAATCTTGGATTAAAATCAATAAATATCCTAGAGAGCTCTTGTGTAACTCCCATAATGCTAACCTGATTAATTATACATAACAGCCTGGTAACCTTAGATGTAAATGCAGCTGTCAAATACAAATAATATCCTATTATCATTTTATGTAAATTCAGATACCTTTGTCATAGATGGAATGAATAACAACAGTGTCCAAATTTAATTTCCAACGTCAATTTAATTTACTTAAAATTCTGTTTTTGTTTTTTTAGATGGATTTTCTTAGCAGTAATAATTAACTTGGGCAATTAGCAATAGTTAGTTAAATATTTCTAATTTCACACTTTAAAAGTAATTAAATTATACCATTATTTTATAAAATGTGACATTACCAAGATTTTACAGTGTACTCTAGACTCCATAAATATGTAATTTATTAAATATTTATTCTTTTCTAATAATATTAAATTTTATTAGAAACATTTGGAAAATCTTTTCTACTACACTCAATAGCATAAGGATAAAGCTCTTTTAACTTAAATGTAACTAATCCTTACTTGTTGAAAAATGCTAATTTTTAAATCACAAACTCAACCTTTATAAACACAGTTGGAAACAGTGCATTGATATAAATATACTTAGAAAACCTATAAATTTTGGCTGGCGAAGGTGTTTAAATATATATAGACAAATCATGTGATTTATCTTAGCTGAATAGTTTAGCAATCTAAAGCTCATCTCTCCCAAGTTTAGTAACATTCGTGGCTAATCAATTTAATCTAGATAGTTAATCTGACTAAAATCAAAATATTATAACTTTTAAGATACCTAATAATCTAACTTAGCAGCTTATAAAATCTGATTTATCTATTTAGTTATCCTTTATTAATAATCCAATCAATTTAGTTTCTATTTAATATAGAATTTGTTTTATCAATCCACTTGGGCAAGTTTATGCTACCTCATTTAATTTGCTATATAATGATTTATAGCCTTTAAGCTTAAATGCAACTATTTCATATGATGGGACCAAAGATTCTAAGTTATTAGGAGAACTGTTTTAAGGTACCCTTTAAATATAATCTTAGATTAATTTACCTTCAAATGGCTAAATTAAAATAAGTGGATTTGGAAGAAGTTTACTTTTGAGTCAATAAAATTTAAATGTTACAAGTTAAAAAAGTACCATTTAATCTATTAATTTTAATAAAACAAGTAGTATATTATCATTTTAATACTTTAATCTTTCATAAAATTAAACAAGTTTGCCTATTTTTATTAACGGACTAAGCACTTATTAATCATCTGAATAATCTTTTAATGACTTAAAGCTTTAGATTTTTGAATACAACTAAGGATTAAATCTAATTTCTTTAATAACCCCATTAAATATCTCTATAAGTAACTTGATTTGCAACTCTAAGTGTATTAAATGCTATATAAGCTCAGATAATTGTGTCTTGTTTAATAGTACAAACAGTAATAGTAATAATAATAGTACATCAGGTAATAATGGTAGCAATAATAGTACTAATAATAACAATAACAATTAAAACAATAATAGCAATAGCAATAATAACTGTACTAGCAATAATTCAACAAGTAATAATAACAACAATAATTCTACAAACAGTAATACAAATAATGGTGGTAGTAATAATAATAATAATAATAATAACTAAGGAAATTAAGGAGGTCAAGGTAACAGCAATAATAACAATAATTCTACAAGTAGTAATAACGGTAACACAAATAATGGCGGTAATAATAACAATTAAGGAAATTAAGGAAATAATGGTAATTAAGGAGGTTAAGGCAATAACAATAATAATAATTCTACAAATAGTAATAACAATAATCCAAGTAATGGTAGTAGTAATAATTAAGGAAGTTAAGGAAATAATGGTAATTAAGGAGGTTAAGGCAGTAACAACAACAACAACAATAATAATTCTACAAATAGTAATAACAATAATTCAAGTAATGGTAGTAGTGGTAATAGTAATAATTAAGGAAGTTAAGGGAATAATGGTAATTAAGGAGGCTAGGGTACTAACAACAGTAGTAGTAACACAACAAACAGTAATACCAGTAACTCTAATAGTGGTAGCAGTAATAATAATAGTTAAGGAAACCAAGGTAATAACAATAATTAAGGAAATAATAATTAAACTGGTAGCTAAAATAATAACTTTAATAATAAAACCAATTCAACTAATAATCAAAACTGTAACAACAGTGGCTAATAACAGATAAATTACCAAAATAACACACAAAATTGTAGCACTTATGATGATTCTAAAAACTCCTGTAACATAAAAGGTTGTGCATATTGTGATAAAGAAAACTGTAATAATTGCTTATAATGCATTAGTGGATTTTAACTTATTAATAATAAATGTTTTGAATAGCAACAATATAAATTTTCAATCATCTCTGTTTCCATAATTTTGTCAATTAGTATCAGCATGAGTACTTATTTATTAAAGGGCAATACAAGAATGTATTATTTACTATTAGTGCAATGGGTTTCTATCGAGATATATTGCTAAATTTAGTATTTAGGTTAAGTCTTACTTGATGTTATCCATCATTTAAATCAAAATGAGACTCGAGAATAGGTACTATTACAAATAATCCACTTAGTTTTACTTACTTTTATTACAATATTTTATCTCTTTGCTTAGTTTTCTTTCCTCTTCATCAGAAATTAGATTGATTAATCCTACAATACTAAAGCTATTTTGAAATCAAAATTCTAGAATTTCATAAAGTATGTTTTAGTTGCTTTTAGTATTATAGAATTTAGAATTTTTTACATTTCTTTTATCTTCTAGAACACCAAAAATGATAATAATGAGTATCCTTTTAAGTATAATAACCAGAGTTAGATGGAATAATCACATATCTTTTAATAATAAAATACTCAAAACATTAAAAATGGATAAAATTCTTACAACTAGCTTATTCAAGATAAGTCAAACTTAAATTTGATAGAAACCAATAACAAATCAAATCACAATCATAAATAACATGTAGTTTTTATTCTATCAAGCATATAAAATTTACTAAAAATAGTGATGATATCAGTAGATATTAGCTATATGACTAATCCAGATAAAGTTATTTAACTTTATGAAATGATTACCATATCTATGCTACTCCTTTCCCTACACACATATATAATTTTAAAGTCTTTAACAGTCTATAACAACAAAAGAAAAATAGTGCCTTCTTTCATTAAACAAAATTCAAGCACTTTCAACAATTTTTAAGAAAATAATATTGAATAAAAAAATGATAATCCCTCTTTATAAAAATTATAATCATAAGAACCTTAAATTGAGAAGTAATAATAAAATTTCATATACACTCCATCCCAAATCATATATAAGAACAATATTTAGAAAGAATAAGGTTAAAATGAATAATAAGAAAACGTTTAATAACAACTATAGTCATAATCCCCAACAAAAAAATAAGAGAGAAGAAAAAGAACTAAGTTTAGTCAATTAGTATTAAACGAAAGAATCTAAGCTTTTAAAAATGAATGAATATATTATTGATTAATACGTGATTGATTTTTACATATAAAAAAAATAAAAGCATTTCTAGTTTGATAAAAAATAAATAGTATCTCTAATTAATGATTTATTTTTAATAATATTTTTATATAATGTTATCTAGTAATTATATTTTAAAACCTATATTGTATCTCAAGTAAAATAAGATTTTATCATTTATAAAAACATATTTTATTACAAATTGTTTTGAAAATCCTATAAATTCTTATCAATTTTAGAGTAAATATTTTATTAAAAAAATGTATCATGGATCATTTGAGCCTTTTTACTTTTTAAAAATAAAACTGCTTCCAAATACCAAATAGATACAAAAAATTAAATCTCAAAAAAAAGATTAATGAAAATTATATTCTAAAGCTTTATTGTATGTATTTGAAGTAAAATAAGATTTTATAATCAATAAAAACTTATATTATTATACGTGATTAAGAATTATTCGGTTATCTCTTATTAGTTTTAAATTAATATTTTATTTACAAAAATAAAATTACTTATAAATAGTTAGATAAAAAAATATATTGTATCCTAATTGAAGAGATTTTTTAATTTTACCTTATTGTTTGATATTGTGTAATAATTATTTTATAAACTTTGTTGTGTCAGAAGCAAAATAATATTTTATTATTTATAAAAACGTATTCAATTAAAGATTATTTTGAATAATCGGTAGCCTATTATTAATTCCAGAAATAAATATTTTATTTACCAAAAATAATCAAAGATTATTTGATGATTGTTTATTTTTTTAGGTTTAAATTCTTTAAATAATAATTTGGAATGTATAAAGATCTTGAAGTAATTAAATAATTTAATTAATATAATGAGTAATAATAATATTTAAGAAGATCAATTTGGTTCTGAATCGGAACCTCAACAACAGAAGAATACTTTTAGCTCAAATGTGGTATTCGGAAGAGGATTCTGGGAAAATTTAACATCTTATCATAAAAGATTAAGAAAAGATATAGAAAGGAGTGAGTTTTTCACACCATATATTAAAAAAGAGATGCTAGAAAACTTGCAAAAAGATCTCGATAAGGAAGTAATTGAAGCAAAAAAAGAAATGGAAAAAGAGGCAAATAAATTAAATACTGAAGAGGAATATTTAGTAAAATTGGAAGCTGATGTAATTGTAGCAAGAAATGATTTATCTTTCGAAACTAAAATCAAAACAATTTACTTTAACGAAAATTATGCATAAAAAAATAAGTTCTTTATTTTATGTGAATTTATCTCTGATTAGCCTAGCACTTACACTATTTTGCCAGATATTCAGTTCAAAGAGAATGCTGAATTATAAAAATAAATTGAGGAAAGAAACTCTCAATTAGAGTATCCTTTAGGTTAAGCTTTGGATCCAAATTATAGAATTTTAACACCCAGAATCAAGAATGTTTATAGCTAAGTAAATCCAAAAGCTCATTTTGATTTAACAAGATTCGGTGAAAAAAGGGATTTCTTCAATCAAAAAATAGAGCTTACTGCTTAACAATATTTCAAATCATTTGAAAAGAATGCTTTGTTTCATAGAGGAGGATATGTACATTTCGTTAACATTAATGACACAATATTTAGAAAAAGAAATTACGATTACAGAAATCCTACTTTGCATTATACCTGGCATAGAAATCCCTTTAAATATTTTGCATATTCTAAAAGTTTCTATCAAGCTAATTGATAATTAGAAAGATAGAGTTTTAATAATAAAATAAATTAAAAACCCTAGTTAAAAAATTCTTGCGTGTATGCAAGGTAAATTAATTGCATATCTTATGCAAGATTTTGCAATAATAATAAAATTTTATTTATTTTATTAGCATTTAATTACAAATAATCTACATACTACATATTTTTAAAGTTTTACTATTAAGTAAGTAATCGTTTCTACTTTAATATGTAAGTTAGTTTTTATTGAATATCAAATAAAATTTTTTTCAAACATCAAATAAAATATTTATATATGCATTTCAACAGCAAAATTTCAAAATTAATTTATTCTCATTTTTTAATATTTTGTTTGAATTATTATTCATTTATTCTGTGGTTTACTCAAAACCAATTAATTTTTCCAAATTTAATGTTTACTTATTTAAACCATTAATCAATTTTTAAAATATTACTGAAATTAAAGCGAATCATATTTAAGTCTAAATTTAATAAGATTTTATTAATAAGAAATAAAAAGATAGAATACAAAATAATATATTTTTATAGGAGTAAATATTCCAAAATTGATTAATTATTTTATGTATTTATTTTATTATTTTTTTATTAAATTTATAGCAGGTTTTCTTCATAGACATCATTTTCATTAATTACGATTATGCTTATAAACATTGTATAAATCTATAAAAAAAAAATTAAACAAAGTCAATAATTTACAGAATTATCTTATGAAAACTCTTCAGGAATTTCGTATAGAGATCTTTTATTTTTGAATGGAGATTAAGATTTTAAGGATTTGAACGGAGAGTTGTTTAACCTAGATTATCTCATTATAAAATCAATATCATCAGATAGCTTATCTATAGTATATTTATTGACTACATACTTATTTACAAAAGGCTTACTATTTTTTCTTCCAATAAACTCAGATCCGAAATAGATTTCATTATCAACAGCATTATATCTCTCTTCATAACTTTTACCTATTTTGTTAAACTTTGTTTCCCAATTTTCTTCTTCAGGCAAGAAGGTGTGGACAGCTTTCTTTTATGTATTCACTCCTTATGATTCCTTTTTCATTTAATTTATACTATCCCAAAAAGAAGCTTTTGATTAATAATCTTAGAAATTGAAAGCACTTTCGTATTATTTCTATTCCGATTAAGTTGAATTAAAAAAAGGATTAGGAGTTACAGGGTATTTAGCATTCAAAGACTCCCATTTTTCTAGCAAATCCCACTATGTTTCAAAATCAAGCCCAATTTTTTTTTACATCTTTTTAAAATAAAAAAAATATTTTCAATTTTAATCTAAGTTTTATACAAAATTTTTGCTTTTTAAATTGAGGTAAAAAAATTAAAAAAATTGTTTTTTTGTTTGTTTATTTATTTATTGATTTTATTGTGCAGAAATTCTATTTATTTTTATAAATTTTACTTATCTATAATTAGGAATTTTTTGCAGAGAATCTAGTGATTCTCTATGAGAAGATGTCAATTTTTAAGGTGATTAGGTTGGGCTCTATTTTCTTAGATTTAACAAAGATTTAGTTTATACTGGTATGTAGTCTTCTTATTCTTTGAAAACTTCTTCGAAGATACTCTTTTAATTTTTACGGTTACTTTGTAAATTTAAATTTGCAGCTTTTAATTAAATTTCATAAAGCTCACTTTCTAATTCTTACTTTTCTTCTTCTATTTTTTTGATATATTTTATAAGCTACTACTGTTCGTAGTCAAAGTCTTCATAATGTTATGTTTAATAAAGTGCAGAATCCTAACTCGTAGCTTAAGGATTAAAAGTATTCAATTTCTTATCTGCTGAGTTAAATGTAACCATATTAAAGTTATTCTAATAGTTATTTTAATTATCCCCTTCATTCAAACAGTTTTGATTTTCCTCTAGACTTTGTTATTAAGGTGTTGAATATCTTTTATCTACATACTCTTACTCCTCTTGTTAGCCTTAGTTGTTCATTTTATATTTTTAATTTTCATTTTAATTACTTTTTTACTAAAAACCTCCTGTAAAGTTTGCTTAGTTCAAGCCATTATTATAAAGTTTATTTTTATTATCTATTAAATTAATAACTAAGTTTAAAAGCAGAATGGAAATGAATTTATTTACTTGTTTTCGAAATAATATTTCCAGCTGTCTAAGACATCTATTTAACTTTTCCTTAAGTCTTTGAACTTTTGGGTCCTGGCTTCTCTAATTGTTATTGTTTGATAAAATCTTATTCTGCTGATCCATTAACTTTTTCTTAGTTTTAAGAGTTTTACAATGATTCTCTTAAACTCTTATAATCTGTGCCAAAAAGAATGTGCTTATACCTTTCATATTCCTTTCGAGACATAAAAGCTTTTTTTCTATTAAACATAGCTAATCTTGCTCTGTTATAATCATTAATCTGTATAAATAATAATATGCTTTTGTAAAAATAATCTCAATAGTTAAGAAAAAAAAGAATAAAAAAGGACTAAAATGTGTTAAATTACTTCTTCTAGACGTTTTAATTTCTGCTTGATATAATTCTCTGAAAATATATAGCTCATAATAGTACTTAAGCTTCTAAATATTATATTTTAAAAAATAAAATTTATTCTATGAAACAGATTCTTCAAATATTAGTTTAATAATTTTTATTTTAAATTCTTTTTGAAAAAATAGATTAATTCAAATATTAGTTTTTATTTAAAATCAAATAAATGAGTTGAATATCTTAATTGAAATTCATTCAGTATTTTGTTTTTAAATGGTTATTTTTTACCAAAAAAAAGTCCAGCTCATTTGATAAATAAATTTATATTCATTATTTCTTATTAAGTTATGAAAATCTTTTTCACCACTTTAAAAATATTTTTGAAGATTAATTAAATTGTTTTCAGTAGGTTTTTAAATATTTTTTATTTAGAAGCTTTATAAAGTTAAAGAGATAAAAATCTAATAAATTATTTTTTCTAAATTGTTAAATTATTTTGAATATTTCATTATGTAGTTTCCTAAAAATAAAAATCAGAGAATTTATCAATTTAATTTTATAAGATTTTATTTTTAAAAAAATACTTTTAAGATGAAATACACTTCA
Source organism: Tetrahymena malaccensis 436 (assembly GCA_000231845.2). NCBI lineage: Eukaryota > Ciliophora > Oligohymenophorea > Hymenostomatida > Tetrahymenidae > Tetrahymena > Tetrahymena malaccensis. The sequence goes on from JH719966.1 coordinate 200,945, forward strand.
CTAAGACAGGATTATTATGAAATATTTTACTATACGAACATAAACATAAACTAATTAAAAAATTAATTTTATATGAAGGGATTAGAAATTGATACCTCTCTATTTATAAATAAAAAAAATAGTTAATTCTTATAACTATTTTGTTGCTAATAAATAATAAAATAAATCTAAAGATTATATTTATCTAATTGATTTTAAGGATTAAAACATCGAAAATTATTTATATGTAAATTAAATCAATTAAAATACTCTTTGAATCAATTAGAAATTTAACTCTTCTTTTAAATACTTATTATATGGATAGAAATTATAAAAACTAAATGTATTAAAATTAATGAATCAGATATAATTGAAAATACAATTTATAATGTTGAATAAAATAATGTTTTTTATGAGAGCACTTTTGTATTTAGGAATATTTTACAATTAGGAAGTAAACATAATAAATATTTAAAGTAATTTATTTAATAATCTAATTTTATAAAAATAGTTTTTTTCTCAAAATTAATTAGTTACCTGTAATTATATAGACAGAAATACATTTATCTATCTATTTAATTTTAGGGATCTAAATACTGATAATTAATTATTTCTATGTAAATTAAATCAACTAAAAAAATATTATTAAACAATTAGAATATTAACATTTCATATTAATACTTTAAAAATGGATAGTAATTACAAGAAATAAATGAATTAAAATCAAAGAATCAGAAATAATTGCAAATACTATTTATAAGGTAAATGCGCTTTTGGTAATAATTGCTATAATATCCATGCAGAAGTTGTTAATAAATTAATCTCTCCTGATCAATACTAGATAAAACTGGTAAGCTAAGAGGATTTCAAAGTTGATGCTAAGGAGACTGAAAGATATAATATACAGCTCAACGTTCCATTTTTTCAAACAAACAATTAATAAGAAGTTATATTGATCAGGCATGGACTTTCTTACTATAACTATATTTCATCAGATTTTTATTATCACACTGGATTTTCATTTTAAGAAGAACCATCTAAAGATGTCTACTAAACTAACCCAGCTTTAATCGATTCTGATTTGCATCCCTATGGAGTGCTAATGAGTGAAAACTGTGCTAAAAACCTATACAATATTAATATTGCTGTTGTTTTTATTTCACCATTAGCTAGAGCATTACAAACTGCTTTCCATCTATTTAAAAGTCATCCTAATCAAGCTAATATAAAATTTGTAGTTTTACCTGATCTCACAGAAATTTTAAGTAAAGTTTAAGATATTTCAAATATAAGAAAGTAAATAGACACTTATGGAAATTGCTTTGACTTTTCTCTAATGAAAAGTGATTTTGAAGAAAATTTAGAATTTTGGTAAATTCTGAATTTGCATGATGAAGAGGAAAAAAATTATATTTTTAATAGATACCTAGAAGAAAACGAAAATAACAAATAACCATAAAGCATATCTGAAACGATCTTAAAAATCATGAACGAAATCTTTCCAACTGCAATTGAAAAAAAAAAAAATCTTTTCTATAGGGCTGATAGAGCCAGAAAAAGAATATAAAATTATGTTGAAGAAAATAAGATTGACACTAAAAAATCTAAAATAATATTAATTACTCATAATGCATTTATATAACACTTTACATCTTACGGTATTTCAGAAGATGGACACGTAAGTAGAGGTAAATAAATGGTAAATTGCGAAATGGCATATGCTTCTCTTTATTAGTGAATTTTATAAAAATAAATTCAAGTTGAAAAATAATTCATTTAAAAATTGTATTTTATATTTATTAAATTTATTTGTTGAGTTAGTAGATAAAGATAAAAATGATTTTTAATAATAATTTTAATATTTCTTAATTTATTTACATTATTTAAAATATTAATTTCTTAATTTAAATATATAAGAAAATTAGATTAAAATTAAAATTAGAATTCATTTTGGCTTATGGATCTGCAACCATGAAGTAAAATTGTATTTCAACAGTGAAAAATACAAAGCTAAGTTTTTTTAAATATTTATTAAATTCACCAAAATAAATAAAATATCTTTCTATTTTAAAACCATTTAACTTATTTAAATTTTTTAATCTGAAAACTTGTAAATGTTAATGAAAAAATAAAAATTTGCACAATTATTATGTATTTTACTAAATTTATCTGTTTATTTTATAAAATTAAGATTAAAATAGGTTAAATACTTTTTAGTAAACCTTTAATTTTAACTATAAAGCTCGATTTTATTCGTTTATTAATTTTAAAATATCAAATTAATTTTGGAATTTAGCTTTGCACATAAAACTATAAAAAATTGAGAAAATTTATATGATTTGCAAATTATTTTACTATTTATTTTAGTTATTTGATTTATTGAGTGGTTATAAAATATTTCTTAATTTAAAAAGTTACATATAAAATAAGCTATTTGATACAATTAAAATACTGCATAGAAAATAATAATTTGTTTTTTTGTTTGAGTTAAAATCAAAATATTTAGCATCTACAAGAAGATTTTTTATTTTTCTTTTATTATAAATTTACTGTTTTGATTTACTAATTTTTTGGGATATTGCTATTTTAAAAAGATTATTATTATTATTCATTTTATTTTTCATTATTGATCTATTCTTAAAAAGAGTTTAGTTATTATTATTTAGTGCCTAGATTCGCGAATATGTTTTGCTATTATTCTGCAGAAAATTAACTATATTTAGAAATTTTAATTAAGTATTAATAAATAATTCAAACTAAAATATATATCTTACTTTAAACTGATAACTTATGTCTCATTAGTAGATATTACTTACTCTATAATGGCTGAAAGGGATTGAAAATTATTAATTTAAGTATTATCTTAATTAACTAATAACTCTTTTAACAATAGAGTCAAGTCTTAAAATACAATAGCTTCTAGCTATAATTATGGAGACTCTTGTTAAATTTATGATGATTATATACGAAAAAAGGATTAAAAGCTATCAGAATCAACATCTTTTAAGTTTAGATTTCCTTATTTGCTTTTTAGCTTTAGAATTGTGAGCTTCAAAGCTAATTTATTAGGCTAAAAATATTATTAAAATATTGATAAAATAAAATTTATTCTTGTTAATATTTATTTTGATTTAAAACGTATTAGCTTCAAGCAGGTGTTAATTTAGATTTAATCATTCAATTTTATATTGCTCTGTGCAATTTCATTGTAAAACAAAGTTATTAAAGGCTTGTATTTTGAAGAAAATTGTGAAAATATTTGTTGCAAGGAAATAGTATTTTCCTCTTCATTTTCTGCATTTATTTTTGAAAAAGTAAATTATTGAGTAGGCCAATTTTTTTCTATAAAATTCTTAAGTTCCTAGTAAAATTCTTAAATTTCAATTATAAATTCAAACATTTTGTTGCAATACTCCTTTGGTAAAGGATGATTTTCAATATACTGATATTATTACAACTCTTCGTTATCAAATGAGTTTTTATTAAAGGATAATGTATTTTTTTAAATATTACTACTATTTGGCAGAAAAGAACTTTTATCTATTTAAACCATTTCTCCAAAAGAAAAAAGGGTATTATTATTTGGCTGGTTACTTTAGCAGATTTATTCTAAATAGCTGCTTTTTTATCTTTATCTGGACATTTCTTTCATTAAATTAAATTTATCAAAAAATAAAAGTTATACAGATTCGTAATATTTTTGTTAATGCTGTTGATTTAAAAAAATTGAAGAAATAAGCACTGACGCTAAAGCTGGTAAAATTTAATCAAAACTTATCTTTGTTTAATTTAGAAGGTCAGTAATTTAATCTTCTTGAACATCAACAAATAAGTAAATATCTCTTATTATTTATTTTTCTTATTCCGATTTAATTTACATTATCTCTATGCAAGCCTTTATTTCGTTCTTTTACTTACTATCACTACATTGTGCTAGCAAACAGCAATAAGAGTAGAGCAAAACATTAAACTGCTGAAGCTAAATTAAGTCTAAAGTATTTTGCTTTAAGAGCTAACTTTTTTTGTAAAACTCAATTATCTCGTAAAATATTTTGTTTCCCTGATCAATTTTTTACAATTTCATACAAACAACTCCTATTATTGTGAACAAAAAATAATATTAAATTTACTTTTAATACAATTTTGCATCAATTTCTTATTTTATAAAAAAAATCAGTAAAATTTGGATTATATTAATGATTAAAATATATAAGCGTTAATCTCTTTTCTAATTTACAGTAATCTTCAGTTTTTGTATGATTTTGCTGATAGGTAATACTTATTGTTCAACAAGCTGTCTCTATTTAATTGTCCAGCTTTTATTTATTTTTTTGCTGGGTAGTGATTAAAAGTGCTGGTTCTTTTTTTATTTGATATTATAAACTATAGAAAAGAGACGATATGTAATAATAAATTAATGTAATCATTAAAACTAACTGATTTGCTAATTAATTCAGTATTAATTATTTAAAAAAATTATTCAGCTTGTTAGAAATGTAAACTAGACATTTTTTAAATTATTTTTTTTTGTATGAAAACAAAAAAATCAAATGATAAAAAACTATCTATACCTTATAAAAATTTTTATGATATGTTATCTGCTTAGATATTTAGGATTTTAGCTAATCTTCCGAGTGTGTCAATTGAATTTAATTGATTAAATTCTTTTTTTATGAAATAGTTATACTCTGACATCATGTACGACAAAACAGAAATAGAAATTATCGATGAAAAATTACAAACTACTTAAAAGTTTTCCAAACATGCAATTGCACTTGCCTAATCTCCACATTTTGAGAGAGATATCGCCTTTTGCAAGATTAGCTCTTCCTAAGGCAGCAAATAGTCAAATATTCCATTTTTTGTATTTATTTAAGTTTCAAGATAACTAAGAAGACCTAAGGCTTCTTCGTAATCGTTTTCAAAATATAGCTTGATCATGCTCTTGTTATAGATTTAGAAAATTTCATAGCTTGCACTGAAAGATCTTTCTTCAATAAGCCTTTTAGCTTCATTTAAATTACCTAAAATCAGATAGCAATTAGCTAAATTTAGTTTTATCAAATCGTACATAGTGCTATTTTCATCTTACCCAAGCTCATTAATTAGTTTTTCATAAATATGTTTAGCTTTTTCATAATTTTAAGTCTGCTCATAGCATATACCCATCATAACTAAGTAGTGAGGCTGGTTATCAAGCCATGTTTCTTTTTTATTTAACTGTTCTTAAAATGAAATAACAATTTTTTCATGATCTTATTATTATTATTATTAGTACGAGTTTAAAGTGCCATGATGTACATCATTAAGAATTACAGATTCAAGGTCATCTAAGATGACTTACCATTGATTTAAAATAAAATTTATAAAATTGCGGACTCCAAATTCTTGACTTTATAAAAACTTCTAATTTAATTTCACTTTCTTATCTTTTAAAACATATTTTTCCTCTTCTTCGTAATTATCTTTATTTATTTAATTGCTGTCCATTTTTAATGTGTTCTATACACATTTTATATTCACATTCATCAAATTTAACAATTCATCAGCATTTTTATTTAAAATTTTTGAAAAACTATATTGTGGATCATTTTCAGAAAAACAAATAAAAAAATTCCATTAGGCCAAACCATAGCGATAAAATTTAGTCTTTATATTTATTGATGCATTTTAATAAAATTAAATTTTAGATAAAAGGGTATATAAATTATTCATCTAATTTTTGCCAATACTGTTTGAAAATAAAATTTCGCATATACTCTATTTGAGTAAAATTTCTTACTTTTCACTATCCAAAAACAATAATTGTTCTTAATTAAGATCAAATTTTAGCTTATTTTTTTAAAAAATGCTCAACTGAGACTGCATGTTCTTCGTTTCTTAAAGGGCATCTTTGTATTTTTTTTAAATGAAAAGAAAATTAAACTTCCATTTATGATTGAAGTAAGATTTTAGCTCTACATTATAAGCAGTAAACAGAGCTTAAATAGCTATCGATTGTTCATCTATAGTTAACAAATGATCAATATAATTTTATAATACTCCAAGGTCATTAGTAATATAAATGTGAGTCACAAGTTGCATAACCTTAAAATACTTAGAAAAACTATTATTTTTTCTATTTAACTTTTAATTATTCAGTATATTTAAACATTCTTGAAAGTCATTACTTCTATAAGATTTGATAGCAGTCTATGCTAACTCACTAGCACTCACAATACTTTACATTACTTTTTTAAATTTCTTAAATTAATATAAGCTAAGCTTAACCTTCAATTCGAGTTATATTTAGTGAAAAATATTTATTTTTTGTTAATAAAATTTCGAATATTACTAAAACAGTAAAATCTTATTATTGTTGAAAATATTGAAATTTAATAACTAACTTGCTAAAATTTATTCAGAGATTTAAGAATTAAAACAATATAAATAGTAAACTGCATTTGAATTTCATTTTGAATTTTTTATTTATTTTGATGAGTTAATTTAAATGATAATTAATCAAATTTTAATCTCTAAAGATAATTAGAAATTTTTAAAAATATTTAAAGCACCATTTTCAGCAAAAGAAAATGTATTTTAAAATTGGTTTGATAAGTATTTCCTTCAAAGTAAAAATGTAAATTATCCAATAAAAGGATGCGATTAAACTCCAAACAGCATTTTATGAAATTATAATCAATCAGTAATTTAATGGATCTAAAAGCATAACCGATAATTCTTAATCACAAAATTATGGAGTTACTCAATACTAAATAAAGTGAGTTGTAAAAATAATATGATATCAACATCAATATGCCTTTATATATATAATCAATGATTTTTTACATATAATACAAATATAAAATTATATAATAATATATCAAAATTTTTCTTAAAATGTATGTATAAATATGATAGAGTAATGTATTTTATTTAAGTATTTTTATTTGAGGTATAATGTAAGTTATTTGTTTTTTAATTTACTTTTCATTACATGTTCAATTTTTAATTTATGTTAGACTTTATATCAATAAGGAAAAATAATCTGAATAATTTCCAGTATATATTAATTTTTTGAGTTAATTTTTTTCTTTTAAACTCAAATCGATTTTACTATCAATTTATCTTTTTATTAGTTGCTATATACTAATTTCAATATTCCTTTTAAATACGCCTGCCCATTCAACTAATTCTGGCAGCTCTATCTCGCTTAAAAAGCTTTCATTAATATGCAAATCGCCTTGAGAGTCTACTTCTACACAAATTTCAAGCCACTCAAATAGCTTCATAAATTCAATTAACGTCTATTTGTATTGTTATAAATTCTCATGCTGATTCTTGACAATTAAAAATAGAGATCTTGCAATATTTTTTAAATTAAAGCTAGTAACATCGTCAGGTCTTTGATTAGTCACTGCATTAAATTATTTTATAGCTTCTTCAAAGCTCAATTTTCTATCGCTCTATATCCCTTGTTAAATTTTTGTTCCTTCAAGGTTAGAAAATATTTCTTATTCTATACAATCAGTGCTGTGCATAAATTTGCATTGCAGTCTATTTTATAATTTCTAATAAACAATTCTCTTTTTATCCAGCTTAACATCAAATAACTACTATTCTAATTTTTACTATTATTCTTTTAGTTTCTTAAATTATTCATGCAATTTTTACATTATCTCCTCTTATTCCTTTTTTTGTAAGTCATTTATTTGTTTAAAATGTATTTCTAAGTTTTGCTTTTCATTTGATTTTTGTTTGATAATGTCTTTTTATTTCTAAGATTCCTGCTATAATTCTATCATCACTTTAATTGTTTTATCTATTGTCTAACTAAGGATTTAATACATATTTTACAATTCTTCACTATTTGTTTGCTTTTGCTAACAATTTTGAAGAAAAGGAGAATTTAAGTTATTCTAAATATTAAGCTAGATTTGTAATCTTTAGTTTAAATTTGATAAATACTAATTAAATTCTTCTTTATTTTATCTAATTATTTTATCCAAGTCTGATATTCTGTTTTTAAGCTAATTGACATTCATTTTAATTCTTTAAACTCCATCCTAAAATAAAGAAGGAACTGTATCTAATTTAGAAATTAACTGCATATCTCTCAAATGGATTAAATCTAAATCATCTTCAAATTAAAAAAATAGATCTATAGTACTTAGCTCGTCTTACATTTACTTTATCTAACTATAAACAGCCTCATTGCTGCTATTCATTTTAACAATTTAATCCTAATACAGCATAACGAGCTGAGAGAGTTATTCTTATTTTTTATTTGCCAGTTAATTTTCACTTTTTAGTTTTTCAATTTGTTTTGACTACTTTTCTATTAATTCTAATAATCTACTACTCTAATTAATATCTCCATATTTGCATTTATCAAACTCAGTTTATTCCTATATTTTATTTAATGATAAAATTATTTGAATTTATTATTGAAAATACATGAAAATTTAATTAAAATATTACATCACTTAATTAGTTCTATATATATTATGCAAATTTTTCATGCTAAAAAAAGCTTTCTTCGAGCAGGTACGAATAATATTTCAGCTTGACATTCTAATTTTAGTTCTATGAGTTGAAAATGTGGTTAAAATCTTCATAGCAACTAATTTTAGATATTGTATCATCATTATTAAGCTATAAATTAATTGGTTTTATATTTGAATTTTAACAGCTTGATAAACTTATAACAGTTAAATCATTAGAATCATTTTAATTTATCACACTATTTACTGTTTGTTATTAGTTATTGAATTTTTGCTTATTTCTCTTTACTATTTCATCATGGTACAATTTTTTTTCTAAATTAGAATCTACTTTTGATGAAATAGATTCGTATTTTCCTTCACTTTAGAAAGCCATTAATAAGTTTTTATTAATTTAATTTGCTGTTGAAGATGATGGAGTATTTTAAGTGGTATTTGAACTAAATAACCTACGTACGCTAGAGCCTAAACCATTTAATCCACCATTATTTAATATCATTTTAATTTTTTACTCGCTTTTCTTCTTCTTCTTTAACCCCTCATCAGAGTTTTCTAACCCTGCTGAATATTAAGTAAAAGAAATAGTATTTCTTTAGTATCCTTTCATTGTTGGTCTATTAATTGGTGTCTCCTCAGCTTCAGATTCAGGTATGTGCTGCAGCTAGGCAATAGATTTCTATGAACCTACATCTATTAGAGGTTAACTAACAACTGTTTTTTGGCTATTATTAATTACGGATTTTGGTTTTTTTGATTCTTTAACTTAAAGTTAAATCCTTAAATTCTCATTTTCTTTATCAAGTGCTTAGAGTTTAAGCTAATTATTTTCATTAATCTGTTCAAGTTATTTATTCTTTTCTTTAAGTTCATTTAGCATTTATTCATCACAAAAAGAATTCTTTCTAAAATTTTTTTGCTTTCCAAAGCTGTCTCTCTACCTGTTCTAACATATCTCTTCTAAAATATTCTTTTTTTATTTAATTTTTTATTTCATATGCATTTTTTTATAATTAAATTACCTCTTTGTTGCTGCTATTATTAATATTCATATTGTGGTTTAGCTTTAAACAATCTGAAAATCTCCATTCTAATTATTACAAATCTCTATTCCCTATTTCAGAAATAGAATTTTTTTTCGTGATGCAAGACAAGTTTAAGTCTTCCAAGCTCATAAAATAAAATTACTTTTTTTTGTAAATTATCTTTTTAAGTCGATTTTGAAAAAATTATTTTTGTTTATGTTAGCGAATAAAAATTTGTTTTTATCTAACTTTATTCAATTAAATTAAGATTTAGTATCTTTTCTGAGTAATCTATATTCAATATTAATTAAAATTTTTGTGTTTCTATTCACTTTATGTTTTTATTCCTATTAATTTTTTGAATTAGTTATTTTCAAAACACGATCATTTTTCATTTCAGAATTATAGTTTTTTAACGGTAGAATTTTAAATTTGCTATTTTATTCTACCTTCAAAGGATTTTATTTCTTCTTATATTTTCATAATTTAAGAATTTTTATAAATATTTTTAATTTATATTAATTAATTATTAATAAATTTATAAAAATATATAAACAACTTAAGTTCTAAAATAAAAATTTTTTTTTCATTTAAAAAATAATATTAATATTATACACTATAAGTTTTGGCATATAAAAAAATTTAATTAAATAAAAGGGTACTTAAATCATACAATAAATGTTAAAATAAAATTCATAGATATTAAATTGTTTTTTAAGTAAATTAACAAAATGCAAAAATTAGGCTTTTTAGAAATTAAATTTTATCATGATAATTTGTTTTCAAATTTATTCTTTATTATTTAATAATATTTTTATTTTTAATTTTAATCTAAAATGTAATATTTGGTTATTATATAAGAATTTCAAACTTAAAATAATAATACTTAAAATCAAATTTAAGCAATGATTAAATTATTCATTTTTATTTTTAAGTACCAGCAAATCGACATCTTATAAGATATTCTCTAAAAGCTTACAAATTTCAAAGATAATTGATTATCAAATAAATCATAATAATTTTCATAAAAATAAACATATATTATTTCACTAAAAAAACCAATTAAAAAATATTTTAAACAAATTAAACCTTTGAATTAAACTGGCTTTCTTATTTTAACTTAAAAAATTACTTTAAAATTGCATAAAAAAAGTAATTTACATATAAAATATTGAATAACTTAATTTAATATTTTCTCTTAGTTTAAACCATCAAATTAGCTTAATTTATTATTTTGATTTAATTAATTTATGTAATATATAGTTTTAAATGAATGGTTTTTCAAAAGAGTCAATTTTTAGTTAAAATTAATAAATATTTTAAAGGCTATTAATATTTATTTACACAACAATTTTAAGCCAAAAGTGTTAATTTTTTTTTTTCCATTAAAAAAACTAAAAATATATTAAAAATAATATCAGTTTAGTAAAGTTTATTTATTTTAACATAGATAGAATGTAATAATATAATAATAAATAATTGTTATCTTTCATTTTTTAAAATACGATTGAGTTAAATAAATGAAAATAAATACCAAATATCTTTAAAAAAACAAGAAAAACAATATTAGTCAGAATCAATAAGTAAATTGGTTACGTTACTATGATTAAATAGCTGTAAATTATACTAAATTTAAAATAAGCTTTTGAAAAAAAAATATTGAATTTGATTAAGATTTTAAAATTTTAGATTAGCTAGTATTTTATAAAAATAACTGGAAAAGTTGTACAGATTTTTTATATTATGGTTTAATCTTTAAATATTTTTATTGAGCAAAGTTAGCTTTTAATTGAAAGTTTAAATTTAAAATAAAATATAAATTTATGAGCTTTATAAGCATTTGGTTGAAGCTGCTTCTTGATAGTAAAAATAAAATTATAAATAAGAATAAAAATAGTAAATGGTTTACAAATCTCTATATATAGAACGTATGGTTACTAAATTTAAATTATTTCTTTTAAATAAAAATTATTATAATTTAACTATTTAATGATTAGAGAAGGATGTAATTGATTTAAATCATTAAGTAGGCTTGGGGTTCCATTGATAAGGCCAAGCAACTCTGTATTTGTCTTCCATTTGTTTAGCAGGTTTAATTGGTTTGAGATAAGGATTTTCTTCAATTTCCTTTTCAGAGAACTTTTTACCTTTTTCTAAATAATATTCTCTGCCAAATTTAAATACTGAGGGCTCTTTAACTAATTCATATTTTTAATCATATTGATCGTAAATCTTATATGGTCCAAATCTTTCAATAATTTTCTCTTCATATGATTTTTCAGAAGCTCTTTTTTCAACCTATTTATTTTAAGAGATGCTATTTAATAAATCCAAAATGTATTATTTATTACTTCAGTTTCAATCCACTTTTTAAATTTGTGGTAATCAGCATAGTTACTGCAGTTTAATCTGAAAGCATGTGGTTCATCGGACTCCCAAAATTCTTAAGGAGTGGGGTGTTATTATTTTCTTTTTTTAAGAGGGACTTAATCTTAGTTCTATTATAATAATAAGCAAATTTTAAATTTACTATAAGTTTTAAATATAAAATATACTTAATAATCGTAGTTAGGATCGTTATTTCCATGATATTCAGTAGTTGCTTTGTAATCATAGAGCAAGAATGAATCTAAATTTGAATCTTCAAAATCATATTCTCTAGTAGAGACTTATGGATTTCTGGAGACATCTGAGCCAATACCAAAAGCCTTTTGAAATCAATAAAATGATATTAATTAAATATAGCTTTATAAAATATAAAGAGATCTTGTTTTCTTCTTAGATAGTTTATTTATTTATGTTTCAAGAGATAATCTAAAGTTTATTTCATTTTTATTAACTTTATGTCATAGTAAAACATTAATTAAAATATTATCTAAGGTCTATTTTGTATGAAATTAATTGCTAGAAGTTTTGATAGAAAATGTAAATTTTAGAGCTATATTTTTTAGAATTAATTGGATGGATTTGTTTGAGTAAACTAATAAAAACTGTTTAAAATGAATGTAGTACATGCTTTAAAGCACGAGGAGATAAATTGATTTTGCAAACAACTCTTGAAGCATGCTTGTGAGTCTTGAAAATCATTTTATCAAAAGTTCTCCAGCATTCATAATTAGAAATATCGAGATCATGAAGAGGACGATCGTAAATTCTACGCTTTCTACGAGGTAGAAGATCAAATGGAGAGGAATTTTCTAATTTTTCTTTTTCCTAATTAAGATCTTTCAAAGCTTTTTCAACATTTTAAGTATACTATTTAAATTGTTCTAAATTATAATTAGTTTTATGGATATAAACCTCATCATTAGTAGTAGCCTATTTCTTTTCATTATTTTTGGAAGAATCTCCATCTTGATTGTTATTTCCATTATCATTTTTATCTGAAGAGCTAAAGCATGAAATGGCTTTATACTATTATCTGCTAATTTACTTGAAAGCGTTAGCAACGGCTTTTTGAATTGATTAACTTAATAACATTTTTGAATATTGTGCTTATCCCTTAAATTTTCTTCTTTATCCTAATAAACAACTAACTACTTGAAGATTAATTTAAAGAATTTATATATGTATATCCTTCTAATTTTAAGATATTAAATTTTAATATATTCAATGAAACCTTAAATTAATTTTCTTTCTTTCTTTGATAAATCAATAAAACAGTCTATACAAAATTGAATAGGATTTATTATATATCCTTTAATTTATATATTTATTGCATTTATTTTTGATTTTTTTTTATCTTTTCCTATTTATCCCGTAATGGCTTGCTTGTCTTATCGCTGAATATTTAAATATTTAGCCACCATCTTTATTAAATTAAAATAAATTGTAATCAGAACATTCTACTTTATTTAAAATTTTCTGATGAAAGCAAAATTTATTTTATTACAAGCTAAATTTATTTTATTTCTAATATATAATTGAATTTCGTTTTTTTTTTTTTTTTTATGATTGAAGCAATAGAAATGTTTGAGATAAAGATATTTAATGCAACTCGAAGGAGATCTAAACCTTCGAGAATTCACCTTAAATTAAAAAAACTAAAATATTTGAGAGCCAAGATAGATAAATGCATATAACTTTAATTAAACTATATCTTAATACTAAAATGAATGAACAATGCTCTATAAATTTTCATTTTATATAACACGGTGTTAGTATTAATTGAATTTGATACTTAGTTTTCAATATAAGAAGAGGAGGAATATATATACAAGATTAAGAAGAAAAATAAAGAAAAATATAAAGAAGCTTTAAGAAAATTAAACCCAAAAAGAGTTTAATTCTAATATAAAAAGGAGTGTCTTAATTTCTAATATTATAAAACTAAGTTATAAAAAATGAATATTATTTGCAATAAGTTATTGTCTCAAAGATCTATTCCTCTTTTAGGATTTAGACCATCTTACAATTTTACTATTGTAGGCTCATAATTTGATGCTTAAACTGAGCATGTTAACAAATTAGCCTTAGATTTAGCTAACAAAAAGTATCGTAAAATGGCTTTGGACCAAGCTGTTCTTAGAAAAGAAAAAGTTGTTGTCCCTGCAGAATTCAGAACTGAAAAAGATAGCCTTGTTTCCCTTAAGAAATAATTAAGATCTCCTGGTAAAACATTTTTCCAACTTAAAAAATTCAAATAAAAAAGCGCAAATGATAAAACATATTATTAATAAAAAAATCCCTTGTTTACAGGTCTAAGTATTAGAAATTTTAACATAAAGCAACATTAGAAAGTGAAAGACTGATTTAGCTTAAATTTTAAAAATAAAATACTGTTAGGATCTTTTTGTTTGCTAATACATAAATTTAAATTTGTTATGAATATTTAACTTATTGTGTATATAATTAATTAGTCTACATTAAAGGTCACTCTGACATACCTGATGTTGATTTGATTGCTGATAATAGATAAGTCTTTTCTATTCGTAGAAGACTTCAATTTTAAAATTAATCATTCTACTTTAAGGTTGGTAATGAAGAATTTAGATGCACATATGATCATATTTAAATACATCCAAGTAATGTTAAATCCTTATTAGCTTTATATGATTGATGTTCTCCTTTTAACGAATATAAATTTATTTATTGGATATTATCAAGCAAATATTCAAAACTTTACAAATGATTTCGAGAACAATGAAGAACTTTTTTTAAAAAAAGATTTTAGAATTTAACAAATATATTTAAATATTTTAAATTTATTGAATAGTGGAAAAGTGGTTAGTTTATTCTAAATATAGAAGATACGTTGTTGGTAAGCCCAATAGCATATACTTACCTATTAATATTCTTCCTACATTTTAAAACAATGCTATAGTCAGAGGTTCAGAAATTGTTTAGCTTTTAGATGGTATTTGGGTAATAAATTTTAAGTTGTGAATGTATTTTTTTATAACGTTATCAATCAATAGGTTAACAGTTACAACGATGAATATCCTCACAGTATTGTTATTGATCCTGAAAACTTGTCTAAAATTAGACCTTTGAGAATTGGTGATATTCACAATTTCTTACCTGATGGTGTAGAAATTGATAAAACTAAGTGCTTAAGCTTACATTAAAAGGTTATTAAGATTACTGGTGATAAGGAAAGAAAGTTGGATATTGCTTTGCAAAATATGAAGCTCATGAAAGAATAAGTTACTGTCGAAGAAGAAGAAGACTTCACCCTCGCTAGCGAAGTTAAAAAGGCTCCTAAAGAAAGAAAGAATGTCAAGGTTAGATCACTTAAGAAACAAGTTCAAGCAATTTCTGCCCAAGTTAAAGAAAAGCTCGCCCAATAATAAGCTTCATCTTGAGAAGATTGAATTTAAGACTATTAAATTAATTTAATTTCTATATAATTTAGAAAATTTCTACAACTCTCTTACGATATTTAATTATAATATTTTATGTTTATATACTTTAGTATTTTTATTATGCTTTTCTAATGGTTCAACTACATCAGCAGCTTATTGGATTTAACAGCATTAACTTTTAATCAAATCCTCTACAAATATTTTTTTTCTATTGAAAATAGTCAAATTGCACTATTTACTAAAGATAAAGTGATGTTTTAAATTTTTTATAGTTAATATAGTATTCAGAAATTATTAATATTTTTTTATGGGGCTGAAATAAACATTAAATCAGAAATGACATAAATTTTAATTTAGAATTTTAGAAAACTAATTTTTCAATTAAATATTTTTAAAACTACCTCAAATAAAAATGAATCAATACATTCAAAAATATATTGACCATTTAAATATTCTTATAATTTTAAAACTCATTTATTTACTCAATGTTTGTTTGTTTTTGATTAATTGACTCAGTCTTGAAATATATATTGTTGAATATATAGAATTTTGCTAAAAATTTTTTGAAATCTTATTTTTTCAAAGTTTGTATTTAAAGATTCAGCTATTGAAAGGTTTATATATTTTAGTTAGTAATTTAAAAATTTTGCAAAATTTGTAATTAATTTAATTGGACGGATTTTATTAAAAGAAGTATTATATATAAAGCCATATTTTAAAAATTTAAAGCAATCTTGTCAAGGGTGTATATAAGTAATGGAGTAGGAAAAATAAAACGTTAATAGCTCTAATTCACCGGAGCCTGCTAATGTTGAAAGCAAAAATTAAGGTGAACAGTAATAATCTTAGCAGTAATAACAAAATTAGTAAGTTATAAAATAATAGGCTCCTACTGTAAATGCAATTATTGAAAAAAAAATTCCTGAAATGGAATCTAATATATTAGTTGCAATTAGAGTAAGGCCTTTAAATATAAAAGAAGAAAATCAGGGAGATTGGGATATAATTCGTATAGAAGATTAGCTTATTGTAAAAATTATTATTATGTTGTACAAGCTCATTTTCAGTTAACATGTTTTTTTATTAAGATTGTTTTAGATCCAGTTGAAATGGAATTTGCAAGCGAGAATAGGAAAATGCTAGAAGTCTATCATCGTTCTAAAGAACAAAGATATGCTTTTGATAAGATTTTTAGACTGCATAGTTAAGAAGAGGTAATTATTTTAAATTTATTCTAAAATTTTAATAAATATCTACATAAATTTATAGGTTTATTCTCAAACATGTCGTCATTTAATCAAGCCAGTTATTCAGGGATTTAATGCTACTGTGTTTGCTTACGGTCCAACAGTAATTAATGAACATAATATTTGAGCATTTCAATTTCTTAAATAGAAAATTTTTTTATTCTTAAAGTATTTTTACTAAATCTTAAATTTAAATATTTTTTGAATTATAAAATGCATAGGGAACTGGTAAAACTTACACAATGCTTGGTAATTAAGACACACCTGGTTTATGCACACTTACTATACAAGATATTTTTCAATTTATCAGAAAAGATGCTGATAATGAATATCAAGTTACAATTACTTATGTAGAAATCTATAATGAAACAATTAGAGATTTGCTTGTTCCTCATTCAACATATTTAGAACTTAGAGATGACCCATTAAAAGTAAATTTTAAATTAAAATTCTTTAAATGTATTTTTGTTTATTATGAAAAGGGTATAACAATCGCTGGTGTTACTGAATCTAAAGCTGAGTCAGTAGAATAAGTAATTCAATTTAATTAATTACTTTACAATTTTTATCAATGCAAATGCTATTTAAAGGTTATGAATTTACTCTTTTTGGGCAACAAGAGAAGAACTACAGAGGCAACAAATGCTAACTAAACTTCTTCAAGAAGTCACGCTGTATTCTAAGTTACAGTTAATTCTAGATCCAGAACTAAAAATACAGAGCAAGAAAATTTGCAAGGAAAGCTTTCGTTGATTGATTTAGCTGGTTCTGAAAGAGGAACAGTCACAGAAAACAGAGGTATCCGTCTGAGAGAAGGTGCTAAAATTAATTAATCTCTTTTAGCCTTAGCAAATTGTATTAATGCTTTAGGAGATAAATCTAAAAAAGGATTTTTCGTTCCTTATAGAGACTCAAAATTGACAAGAATGCTTAAAGTATATATTTTAAATATTTATTGAATTTTAATATGATATTTCAATATAATTAAATAGGACAGTCTAGGAGGTAATTGTAAAACAGTTATGATTGCTAATGTAAGTCCTAGCAGTGCTTAATTCGAAGAAACAATTAATACGCTGAAGTATGCAAACAGAGCAAAAAACATTAAAACAAAAGTACAAGCAAATAAGAGATTGGTCTCTATGCATATAGCTGAGTACAAAAATATCATTAATGATTTACGCTCAGAAATAGAATAACTCAAAGCTAAGCTTCATGATAAAATTGGAGACAATAACGACATACTGAATTATTAAGAAGAGGAGCAGTAATATTTAGAAAAGCAGCATTTGAACTAGCTTCCAAATGTTATTTCTGGTAACTGCATTTGTGGTAGATAGGAAGATGAATAAAATATGAGAAAAATTCAAGAAGAAATATTTGAAAATTTTTAGAATAGAATTTAACTTCGTAGAGGTCTCATGGAAGTCGAAGAATAGAATGCTATGAATATACTCGAAATTAAAAAAAAATAATCAGACATTTAAATTTGGAAAAAGTCAGCATAATATCAGGGAAGCTAAGAAAATAATATTGAGGATTTAAATATAGATGACAGTGTATCTAATAATTAGCAACAACAAAAAGAATCTAAAAAGAAAATACCTGAAGAAATTAAATAGCTAATTAAGGCAGTTAGAACTCTAAAAGTAGCTACCGAGAAGAATACAATAAGAAAGGAAATGATGACATTAAGCTTATTAGAAAATATTGCAAATGCAAAGTTAATTCGTGATAGAATACCGAAAAAAATCAAACATTAAGACAAAAGGAACTATCTTGAACTTGTTATCAAAAACCATGTTTTAGAGCTTTAAAATATTGAAATGGAAATAAATTTACAAATCTAGGAAAAGACCATTTAAGATTTAAAAAATATTGTAGAATCATAAAGAAAAATTATAAGCGAAAACAATATTAATAGTCAAGCTAATGGTTTGTTAAATGAAGAAGAAAATAACATCTTAAGTAATTACTCTTAGGACGACATAGACATAGAGTTCTAAGATATAGTTGATGAAGATGATCTCAATGAAGATAAAGATAACTAGGATGACGATGAAGAAGATATGAATGACATAGTAATTATTATTTTTTCATATAAACAGTTTTAAATTATATTTTTTTTATTTAAAAGACTGACCTTTAAGAAATGATATAGAAGTAAAAAGAATTAAGCTCCCCCACTAATAACAATGCTGCCAATAATCAAAATATGGATGACTTTAATATTTACGAAAAACCAAAATAGAGAGAGGATTTAGATAAAAATGGTAATAAGAGAGGCTCATCTAGAACAGATGTACTTCCTGAAATAAATCAGAATAAAAGAGATAAATCAGCTGCTGGTTATAATAATAAGCACTCTTCAAAATCATCTTAAGATAATATGATTAAGAATTATATTAATGATAATGAAATTAATAAGGAAACTCTTAATGAGATAGATGAAAATAACAATGAAGGTTTTAATAGCACTCCTAAAATGGTGCAGGGTAATTTGAAGGATAAAAAGAAAGAGCATGTAGATTAAAAGAAAAAGAATCATAATAAATAATAATAGGTAGATATTTTTTAAACACTTTTATTGCATATTAAATAAATATTTTATGAATAAAGAATCCAAAAAAGAAGGAAGGAACTTCAGCCATTCCTAGTAATGTATAGATAAGCATTCAAGGATAAGCTGCTATTTAAAATTCAAAAGAAAGCGGAAGCTTAAATGTTATTTAAAGCAACTAAGGCGGCGGTATAAATAATATTTCTAATAACGTGAATAGTATGAGTAATATAAACAATTAGCTAAATGGGAATAATATGAATAGTAACAATAACAATAATAACAAGGGTATGCCTCAAATTGGAAAACAAAATAACTAATAACCATAAAAGGACAAAGATTTTTCTGGCCTTAATTTAAAAGGAGTAATTAATTCTTTAATCAGTGAATTTGAAAACTTTTTTTATTTAAATTTTTAATATTAATTTTTTATTATAAATAGAAAAATATCATATTGCCTGCATTAAATAATAATAACAATAATTAAAGTAACATCAATAATAATAATAACAATAACAATAATAATCCATCTTCTAATTCTAACATACCAAACAACAATTTTCTTAAAGATGCTAATGCATAAAACCGTAAAAAGCGCTGAATCATACACTATTTAACATTAATTTCGTTTTTAATTATTTAGTTGAAATCATAAAAAATATTTATTATTTGAATTTATTACAGTAAATTACTAAAATTAAATGTTTATCTTTTACTTTATATTTAACTTAAAATGATTTTTAAAATCAAATGTTTTCAAACAAAATTAGAAAGAAGGATAAATTTTTAAGAATTAAATAAAAATCTTTAAAATAAAAAAAGTAAAAAAAAAGTAAAATTTTATTGAATAAATGAAATAAAATATTTCAATGGCTAAAGATTATATTGGACAATACAATAATCAACCAGAGAAGCTCGCTTAAAGTAGATTACAATAACATCTAGCTGAATTTGTACAATTTTTATCTTTTTTTTACATATATGCTTATCTATCAACTTATTCAATAAAAGCCCTTGAAATGGCTAAATCTTCTCCTGTGCCAATCATAAATATTGAGAAATTGTCGAAAATCGGAATTAAACTTGATTTGTATTTTATTTTAAATGCATCTTAAATATTTCCATTTATATATGCTCTTAAATTTAGCTGATCATTTCCCAAATCTACAGCTCTGCAGTTTATGTCTATGTAATCGCTTATCCCATGGTCTTCACTTATTTTTGTTAAGGGTACTTCACATTTTTTAATGAATAAATACTCCATTTGGGTAGTATCATACCTTCCTAGCAAAATATAAAGTCTCATGTCGTATCCATATCCTTCCTTTACAAATCTCAAAAGACTAGATTCTTCGTTTTCAAGATTAGTTGTACGAAGTAAAATATTGAATTAAGAATTTCCCCTTAGCCTAAATTAAGCTGAAATAATAGTTGAGAGTGCTCTTTAATTCAATTTGCATTAAAATTTAACAATTTTATCGACTATAGAGAGTCCATCACTGTTGACATCCTATTTTAAATCTGGCTTTTTCCAGTTTTTTTCGCTCAATAAATCAAAACGAATTTTTTATGTAGTGTAATTATTAGAAATTTAGTTTATTTAAACACAATCTGAACCAATCGCTAGTGAATCGTAGAGATCTCTAAAGTCTGCTGAAAACTTTATTCCTTAAGATTTTAAGCTTTCCTTTTACCATTTGACAAAAGACTGCTCCTAAGTCGAGAGCCTTTCTAAAATAGTCCTTTAGAAAGACTATATGCTTTATTCAGTCATGAACTTATGATTTAAGTCAGCATCATCTCCCCTAAAATCAATCATATTTATATTTAAATTATCTTCATTTTGGTCTTATAGAAAGTTGAAATCAAGAGGTTTTTATCCTTTCCTCTCTGTTGATAAATCAAAAACAAGCTATTATATTTATTTTTAAGATGGATTAATATCAAATTGGGTATTTCTAAACTCTGGTTCTGTGTTTTAAATATTTTCATCCTCAATTACATTTTCGCCTTCGTTTTCTTCTGCTACTTAACCTTCCTTAGGAACAAATAAATTCATATTTTTTCTTGCAGCCATTTTTATGTACTCTTAATATATCAGTAATTAAAAAGTTTTAAATATTATATGTCAATAGAATTTCGATAATTATTGTAATGTTTCGATAAATTAATAAATAACAACAAAAATTTTAAATAGCTATTTCAAATTATAAAAAGATTTATACAACTCAACTTTTTAAATTATTATTAAATTGTGCTTACAATAAATATTATTAACACACTAAAAAATATAAAGTTCTTAAATTTAAAATAATATTTCATTTTTCAATTAATTTATATAAAATAATAAATAAATAAATATATGCTGACATTGACATGAAATGTATTTGATGAATATTTACAAATTAATAGCTGTTTATTTTACTGATGTTATATTTTAAATATTGTTTATTGATGGATGGATGGACTCAGTTTATATCAATTAGCAATTATTTCATTTTATTAATTAATATTTGACTTTGCAAATCAATTCAATAAAATTTTTTTATTTTATTTTTTCTAAAATTTTTTATTCCTTGTTTATCATTCATTTTTAACCTTGAATTTCTTATTCTTAATTTTTAATTAGTTTTAATATATTTTCTGCTTGTTGAGATAGAGAAAATATTTTTGATGAAAATTTTTGCATTTGTTTGATATTTTTTAAAGCTTCATCATACTTTTGCTGTAAGAAATAAAATTTACATATCCAATAGTAGCTATGATGAAAAAGATAAGAAAAATCAGAATATTTACTATCGTTTACAAATTTAGGTATTTTTACCAATTCTTATTCTCCTTTTTCGATCATTTTGTCATCAAACTACAAACATCCAACTAATATTTTTAAGAAAATACAAGACGATTATTCTATTGCTAGTTCTTTCTGATCTTCACTGGGTATACCTTACTTTTGCTTTATATTTTTTTCTTCTTCATCTATTTCCAACATGAGCTAATCAATCAGATTATTTGGTATTTTAGTTATAGTTTTAGTAAAATACATAATTTCATACTTGACTAAATTAAAATTTCTTCTTCTCAAATACAGTTAACTCAAATTGTGAATATCATTACTCAAGAACATATTTAAATAAGAATGCTGTTTGATAAAAATTTAATTAATTTTATTTTAATGTTAACATATATTCTTGTTAATTTAATTTTACTTTTTTAAAATACTATGATAGTAATAACCATTCTTTAGCAAAATCTACTTGATTTTGTTAAATCAAGCATGCAACCTGACTAAGTAATAGGTTACTTACTCCAATAAAAAAATGCTTTTCAGGTTTGTAATCGATTACATAGGTACGATAAAAGTTAGAAAAATAATTAGTATTTATTTTGGCTTTCTAAAGGATTTGTTTAAATTCCTCAAACTTGAATTCTTCAAAATTCAAAAGTTAAACTCCTATTTATCCTAGAATTTATGAAGCCTCATTCCATCTTAAATTACTAGTTAAAAAAAGAGATTTTTCGAATTTGAAAGAGAGGCAACTCTTACTAAACGAATTTGCTTTAGACAAAGCTTTATTTATGTCATTTATTGCTTTGATATTCTAAAATATATTTTATTTAAACTTTTTAAAAAAATAAAAAAAATTTACTTCTTTTTTTTCGAAATTTATCAAGTAGGAAATCCAATAGTATATGGGAGATTTAGGATACTATTTTAGCTTTTAATTTATTAGGTTGGTAATTGGACTAGGATTTTTCTCTCTCCATATGTAGTATAGAGATAAAACAATGGTTGCAACATGAGAGGTGAAGCTAAAATCATCTTCTCCACTTGAATCTTTTATATATTCTAAGTATTTTTTATCTTCTAAAATATTACTATTTATTTATTATTATTCAAATTAGCATTGATTTATCTTCTATGGAGAGTTATTTTATTGGTCATTATTGTCTGTCTATGAAACTTTTAAAAGTGTCTTCAAGCCTTTATCAAGATCAAACGTTTAACCAAAAAATGATAATACTTTTTTGAAGGACTCTTACAAAGCGCTTTTAGCTAAATTATTTAATCCTTCTAACAAATTCAATTTCAGCCTATGATTTTTTTTTAAACTATTGACAAGATTCGGAGTTCCAGACTAGCATTTTTAGTAATACTTAAAGGCATTCTTGAGTGAAAATAATCCTTAAATTTTTTTATCTAATGAAAACTAAAGAATCCCTTTAATAAGATACATTTCAGTTAAATTGATTTCTTAAACTAATGATAGATACGTATTACTTTTAGCTCTTTAGTTTATAATAATGTCAATGACTTTTTCACAAAGTTTGCATAGCTTTTCGGCAAAATCTATTTTCAGGGAAATCAAAAATTATATTAATAGCATGTAAATATGACCAATAATCATATTAACATTCTCTTAGTTGCTAAAATCTTCAAATACACAAGATGCTTTTGTAAATTAGAAGTCCCAGACTAGTTTCATTACTTTATCAAGACCAATTTTTGAAAGGTTATGAGATTTTATAGAAATTAGTGATTACTCCCTTTTAGAGATATCAAGACTAGCATTATTTATGCTTTAGACATCTAGATTATTTTATTTCAAGTATCTGCTCGGAGAAAAAACAACATTGAACTCACTTTTTACTGGAGTATTTGAATATATTCCAGAATTTTGTACATTCAAAGTGCTTTGATTTATATATTAAGAGGGTAAATTGAGTATTAAATTTTATTAATTTTATAAATTTAAATTATAATCGGCCTCTCTTTTGTGTGGAGTTTAAGGCTAGCTATTCATTTAGGTTAAATTATTAGAATATTCTCTATTTGATAAAGCCTATTGAGAATCTTGATCAGATTTAGTTTTTGTGACTAATTGAACTTTCTAAATTGCTAACATATTGTTTGATGCATTAATTTAATCATCTTCTTAAAATATTTGATTTGCCTCAGCAGTATCAGAACCAAAATCTATTAGTAAGTTGCTGTCACTTTAATAATTCTTTTGGTAATAAACTTCAATAGGAATTTAGTTTAATCTGGTTCCTTAAAATCTGTGTGTATTAGCTTATGTAGTGTCGTTCTATTTAAGGAAGCTGTCATTTTCCTAGTTAAAACTACTCATCTTTTAGTGTTTACTCTTTATACTATCATTATCTTTTTTCTCTGATCTCATATAACTCGCATTAAAATTACTTGTTCTTGGAAATTTTTTTGAGGAAAGTTTTTTAGATGGATAAATTAAATTGTTTTTATTTGATAACTTATTTCTTTGGGAGATATTTTCATTTTATTCACTTTACTGGTCAATATCCTTATCAGAGTTTATGTATTAATCTTCAGAATAACCATCATAATCTTCTTGAATTGGGAAGATTAGAGGACCAAATTAATTTTATGAATCACAATCTTAGGATACGTATTATTTAACAGAGTTACCAGCAATTGTTCTATTAGTAATACTCCCTTACAAAAATAAATCTCTCTACTTTGGAGTTTATGTCTGCACAGCTTTTTCAGCAGCTTAATCCAATGTTAAGCTTCTATTATTTTTAAATGACTGTATGCTATTTCTTTTATTTTAATTTAATGTTTTTGTATTTATTAAACTGCCACCTAAATATTGAGTATTCAGAGTTAGCAGGGTATTAAATTCTTGATAAAAATAAGATTATTTTTTGAATTCATTTTGTAATTCTAAAGTAATTGATTCCTTTAAAAGAGGTTTTCCTTTTATTTCACAGTTAAGTTATTTAATACTAGCCAA
Organism: Tetrahymena malaccensis 436; assembly: GCA_000231845.2. NCBI lineage: Eukaryota > Ciliophora > Oligohymenophorea > Hymenostomatida > Tetrahymenidae > Tetrahymena > Tetrahymena malaccensis. Next base: position 225,814 of record JH719966.1, read on the forward strand.
GTTAGATTCACTTTAAATTTCTGAAATAGATTATCTCTGCTGATCATAATTAGACTATTATTAGTTTTACTATTACTGCTGCTCTTGTTAAATATCATTAGAACATTACTTGTCTATCCTTTACCTTATTGTAGTAGATAAATGCATCGGAACTTCATCATCTTCATCTTAAAATTTTATTTCTTGCTACTGTATGATGCTGTAAGTGTTACGATCTATTTCCCTGTTAAGTAGTATATTAGATAAGTCTTGATCCTAGCAAGGATAATTAATTAACTATTCATTTTCTCTATGAGAATCTATGTAAGTATTAAACCTGAAAGAGTTTCCAATGTTAGAATGCCCTAAAGTAGTTGTATTTAAAGGTATTTCTGGTAGTTGCTTGAAAGAAGTAGTAGATTAGTGATGAGGATTTGAAAAAGGATTCTTTATAAATTATGATTAAGGAGATGGCATAGTAGTAAATTTATACTAATCCTAATTGCTGGTACTCATAGGTTATTGAATATTATTTAAGTTGTAATTACTCTAATTAGTCTTTATAATATTATAATCTTAGTAGGACTCTTAAGTTAGCTTAAACAAATTATTTGAGCTATTATGAATCTGCTTTTTTATCTTTTATATTTAGAAGTTTTCATTAAAATTTTAGAGCTTTGAAAATACTTGCATTCTATTGGTATTTTCTGTCTCCTCTCTTGAAAGTACCTCTGTAATCTCATCATTAAATTTCAAGCATTAATCTTCAAATTAATCTTTAATAGCATGTTTTATATTTTTTGGAATTGTATTAAATTCTTCATTATTAGGAGCTTGTTTCTATTTTAAAATTTCTTTTCCTGAAATGTTTTTATCTATTTGATTTGCTTACTTATTAACCTTTTTGATTTTTTCTACTTCCTTGATATCGCTTGCTTTTACATTCAACTTTAGACTATTATTAATACCTTCTTCATTTTGAATTGATTGTTATTTGACAATAATATTTCTTTGAGACACTGATTCTGGCATGAGTTGCACATAGCAACTCTGTTCAGTAGGAATAACTTAAACAAATTAAATATCTTATTTTTCAAGAACATTTTTATTTTTTGTAGAGTTGTAATCATTCTTTTCTTGATAACGAAAGGTTTCTGCATTTTATATATTGTTTTCTTGTTATCTTTATCCTTTCTAAAACATATTAAGTACATTTATTAGCTAATCTAAATGTAGTTTATCCTATTAAAATAAATAAATTTACTTTTGGTTTGAAAGTAAAATGTGTATATAATTTTTTAATTTCCTATCTCCGACAACTACCTCTTAGCTTATAGGCTGTCCTTAAGTATTTATGGAAACAATTTGGTTAAATTATATTTTTCCTTTTATTTTGTTAGAGTCTCTTGACAAAAAATAGTCAATTGATTATTCTTTTAAATTTATTTCATACCATCTTTCTATTTATTTTTTCAAGATATGTCCGTATTTGATAAGCAACTATCGCTAAAATACTGAATTTTATTAGGTGCGAAAACAACTGTTGCTTTTCATGTATTTTTTTTGCTATCTAAGCAAATATAATTACAGTAGTACGTATTTATACTTACAATATAGTTTAATAAGTGAAAAAGTCTAAATATTGTTTATTCTGACAATTAATAATTAACTAAAAAGCTTACTGGAGTGAATAAAGTTAATTTTAACGATTAAATCATAAAGTCTTTACAATTAAATAAGGTATTAATTATTAAATGTTTATTCTAAATTTAGTTTAAAAAGCAATTAGTATTTTAAAAATTTAGTAATTAATGTAAGTTAAAATTTTTAAGTTTTTTTGTTTCAAATATTATTTTCATTAATATTTATCACTTTACTCATCTATGATTCAATAATATTTTCATTTAGAATAGCAATTAAAATAATATAATCAAATAATCAGCAATAGTTTTATTTAATTTTTTTTGATAGTGCTCTTAACTACCCATAAAGAGAATTTTGTAAACTTAATTTATTTTAAAAAAAATAGCTGAATTTAAACATAAAAAGAGAAGAAAAATATTTTTTAATATTAATTATTTTAATTAATAATTTTCTTCCCTAAATTATTATCAGAAAATGGTACACAAAGTCAGAGGAAATTTATAAGTTTTTAAGTGTGTTTTATAAAATCATATTTTAAACATAAATTTATGATTTTAATTTTACAAAAAGTTAAATTAGTTTTTTTATTCAATCATGGTAAAAATTAATTACATTTAAATGAATATAAATATGATTGTGTGATTGGTATGGTCTTGAACTCCTAAAATTTATTTATTTCACCTTAAGCACCGATGGTTTAGTGGTAGAATAGAGCGTTGCCATCGCTTTGACCCGGGTTCGATTCCCGGTCGGTGCATTTTTTTAAATTAGTATTTGAAGTAATAATATAAAAATTTTATTTTCTCTCTATTACTTTTAATCCTTTTTATATCAATTTCCTACATACAATATTTACAATTTTTTTCAAAAAAAAGCTTCAAATAAATTGCAACTAAACATTTTTAAAAATTGTACAAAAGCAAGAATATAATAAAAATAATAATATTGAATTAAATATTTTCAAAAAAATAATATATATAATGATAGAGAGTAATAGTTCTCATAACTATTCGTTACAAAACTTTTAATTGTAGTAACTAAATAAATAATTATCCTGACATTACTCTATTTCCCATGGATCTAGGTTATTGAAATCATTTATTTATTTTGTTTAAGAAGTATCTAACTTTTTATGTCTTTTTTATAGATACTTTGGTTTCTTTTTTTCTAAATTTTAATCAGGAGTTGGGCTTTTAATTTAATACTTATCGAAGCATATCGATGATTAGACTTCTGGCTAATTAATTAGTTTTATAGAAGTTATTTATGTATTATTTTATTAATTATTCTTATAGGCTTAATAATTAGGTGAATTTTATTGATATTTTTCGGTTAAAGGTATCTTCTGGAAACTGATCTCTTTTATAATTAAATCAGTATTTTTGTCTAATTATTATTTTTATCTGTGATATTAATCATTTGGTATGATAGGTATACTTTTGCTTTTGTTGTCAGAAATATTTAGTTACTTTTCCTCTTAGAAGATGACTGAAGATATTAAAGAGTGGTCTTAGGCTGAAAATAATTTCTTTTCATTTTTAAATTTTATTGAATTTTAGTTTTTTGTTGAATCTTAATTTTATTTTTTTATATCTTAGTTATTCTTAGTTGAGTCTAATTTATGCTTGGCTATCTCTAAGTTTTGGTTTTGCTGCAGATTAGGGTTATTTTCAATTTAGTTACTTTGTTTAAAAAATAATTTAACCTTTTTTATGCAATTCTCACTACTATTTAATGAATTTTATTCATTTTACTGTTGCTACATTTTTTATTAACTGTAAGACTTTCTAAGGCTGCTGTAGATTATTACTTAATTAGATGGCTTCTTAAACGGATTGTTTTATTATTAGCTCTTATCTTTTTATTGAAGTTCTTAGTTTTATTGTGTAGTTTCTGAACTATTTAATTTTTTATCAATTTGCTTATTACTATAATAAATATTATTTCTTTCTGTATTACTAGAAAAATACTTTTTCTTTTCACCCTATTAATTTTGTTTGGTATCTTATTTTGTTTGCTAAATTTGCTTTGGCTTTATTCCGTTAAAATTATATACTTCTGAAGATTCTATTGAAGATTAGCTTAAATTCTTATCAAATTGTATATTAATTATGTTTGAAGGACTCAGATCAGATTTAGGGTTTAAGTTATTACTAGTCATGTTGCTTGGAGTTAAGTTATTTTTACTTTTTGGAGATCTACTGAATTCATTATTATTTATTACTTTATTTGTTCTACTGTGTGGAGTACTTCTTTATTTAGGACTAAAAGCTTCTTTAAGATGTATTTATTCAGTACCTCTTTTTATTCTTACTCTGCTTTAACTTTTTGAAGCACTTTTATTTTTGCTTGCTTCTTCAGAGTCAAAGATTCCTCCATTTTGTTCATTTATTAAAACAGGATATAGACAAAAGGGAGAAACTACCCTACTTTTTTCATTTGGAGAGCTTATTTTTTATTTTCCCAGCTCTTCTTCTTCTTCCTAAATATTTTTATTCAAATTATTTATTTTATTTTATTGATTTATCTTTTTTGCTATGATGTTATTTCTGAGAGGAGTCTTTGCTATTTTGTTTTCACTTGATGCATCTGCTGTTTTTTACTTAATTTCTGGAAACTCTATCTAAATAATGGAAGATAAATTAGGACTCTATGACCTCATCTCATTTAAAAGTTTTTCTGTATTACTCTGATTTTATTCTTTTTATGGAGCTAATTAGTTTTCGTTTTCTTAATTTTTTTGATCATTTTCTTGCTATTATTTTATCATTTCCAGGCTTTTAGGAGAAGTTTTAGATGTTTGTTTATTGTATTAAAAATTATCTATCCCTTGAGTAAAACTTTTTAATTTGAATACATTTTCGTTAGTCTTTTGATTTTTGTTTGGCTTTAGTTAAGAATTGTAATAGGCCTTCTTGTGAGTATATTTTTTTGTATTTGTATTTCTTTAATTAGAAATGATTTAATCGATTGCTAATTCGTTTTAGTTTAATTAAATTTCTAACAACTTATCTTTATGGTCAAAACAGTTCTAAGAGTTATCTTGTATGTTTTACATGTTTTTTTAATTTTCTTACTAACCATTTTAAAACTATTCACTTTATGAAGATGGAATTTTTTGATTGAAAACTATGTAACCGCATTTATCTTAAATTTTATCAATTATTTTTTAAGGAAAAATATTTAGCTGACTTTGTTATTTCATTTGGAGAAAAGAAGTATTACATTTTTTGCCCTACATATTTTCATTAATTTGATCATTATTAACATTATGAGATATAGATCTTTTTTATCTATTTTACTTATCAAGCAGTTTTTGCATTAGCAATTAACTTCTAGTCTATATCACAGGTAACTAAACTTACTCAACTTACCTCTTTTTTGATGTTTGTATCTACTCAGTATTTTATTATTGAATTTATTAATTATATTGGTTTAACTATTTAGCTTGATTCAATTCCTATTAATCATATTATTTGGCTTCCTTTTTACTTTATTAGTTGCCTTTCTTAGTATCCTAAGAAGATAAAGTCCCATATAAAATACTGTAAACTTTTTGATTAAGGTTCTTCTTGTGTTAATCTTGAATATTGTTTCTTATATATTGAATCTTACTGCTAATTTACTACTGTAGATCTTCTTTATCTGTAGCTAATATTTTAAGCTAAGAATCTTAAAAAGCTTAGTTAAATGATTTTTATTCTAGGTTATTTATTTTTTGTTCTGAGCGTGTAGAGTTATTGAGCATAACTCTGCTCATGCAATCTTTAGTATAATATATGTCGCTTTAATTCAAATTTAAAGATTCACTAAGATTGGCTGGCTAAGTGTAACATATTTTATTCATATGTTCAAATAATTATATACGAAATCAAAATAATTCTTTTAATAGCTATTTAAATTAATATATCAAATTTAATTCACAAAATTGTAAAAAAAAAAAGTAAAGTAATCTATCTATAATCTTATTTAAACTAAAATATATTTTTAGATATTAAAATAATTTGTCAAGCATTAAATTATTTATAAATCCTTATTCAAAATTTAATTATTTTCTATTAATAATTTCTCAAAGAAAAGCTATCTAGCTAGATTATTCATTCATAATATTTCAATAAATTATTCATTATTAGTTAAATATATTATTAATTTAAAAACAAAGAGAATAGCTTATATTTTGAGAATCATCTAATAAAAATTAAAAATAAATATCATAGAATTTTAATGTTAGGAAAATAAAAACTTTCAATTAGCAAAAATAAATATACTTCTATATTAATTAATATTTAAGCATGTTTGATTTTTTATGGATAATAAATGAAACCTTCATTGTAAGATAATTACTCCAAATAAAATTTGTTAATGTATGTTGATAAGATAAATTATATCATTAGCATAAATAAATAAATAAATAAATAAATAAATAAATAAATAAATAAATAAATAATAATTTTAGTTGAAATCTAAATTACTTAAACTATTTAAGTTTTAATGTAAATAATTTTTATATAAATTGTGTAAGTAAAAATAGATTATATTTGTAATTAATTTTGCTCAGGAATTAGGTTGAAATGCAGAAAATAATATGAAATATATATATATTTATGACCACCAAAAATTATATAATATACATTGATGACTTAAATTAAGAAAAGGAAAATTTTAAAAATGTTTAAATTCAATGATTCAAAAAGAATTTCAAAAGTAAATATTTATAAATTATAAAAAAGGTTATTAATAAATTCTGATATATTTTATTTCTTTCATAATTTTTGAGCTTTTAAAAATATTTAATTTATTTTAAAATATCAGAACGACGTTCAAAGCAAAAAGTAATATTTAATATCTGTATTTTTATGTTGTTTTTTATGTTTCAACAAAAATGAATTATCTTCAGTTAAATATGTAAAATGAACAAACTAGAGTTTAAGAATTTACTTTAACTTTTTCTGAAAAGATCAAACAATTTAAAAAAAGGGAAATTTATAATATCTAATATTTTAAGGAGTCTATAAGATTTCATTTAAAAAGTCTTAAGTTAATATATCAAATTTAGGCAATTTAGAAAAATAATTAAATATTCTAAGTCTATGGGAAAAAAAAATAAAAACTAAATTTACGAAAAGCTTCTACCAAAGGAAAGCTAGCCTATCGATCACAGTAATTAGGATGAAGAGAATTAAATATAGGTCATACAGAAAAAGCCTTATAAAACTAGATACTAAAGAGCTAACATTTTTAGCAAAATTTTCTTTTGGTGGGCAGTTCCTTTAGTGAAAGTATTATAGAATTTCTTTTGACAGTAAAGTTGATGTAAAATATAATATATAATAGTTAGGTAATAGGCTTCACTTAGAATAAGAACATCTCGATTAGCTATCAGAAGATTAAAAATCAAGCTTCTATTTCAATAGGTTTAAGAGGAATTTTGAGCATTACTTTGAAAGGAAGTCCAATTAAACACTTATAAGATCATTAGTATCTACATTTAGAAGTAGATGACAACCAATATTTTCAATGATAGTTTAGCATTTTCTTTTTAAAAATAATTAGGAAGACTCACAATTAGTTTCCTTATTAGTTTCTTTGATAGTTGTGTTCTGATGAGTACGCCTTATTTAATCAAAACAGTCATTGAATATTCATCTGAACAAAATTAGGACTACAGAAAAGGAATTATATTAATATGTGCAGTAATACTATCAAGAATTATTTTATGCTTATTAGACAGTCATGCTTACTACTAGTTTGTAAAAGATATTTTTCAATTTTTAACTTTTATGAATAAACTTTTGATTGTGAAAATTATATATAATATTATAGAAGTATATTAAATGTAAATATTCATATTAAGCTTTTATTAACACTTTGAAAATTAATTATATTAGAGTGTTTTGGGGTTTGATTTAACTAATACAGTTAGCGTTGCTCTACTAGAAAAATCTTTAAGATACTCGCTATTGAGTACTGACGATTATAAAGTAGGTACTTTAGTGAATATGATCTAAGTAGATGGCTAAAGACTATAGTTTTTATGCAATTAGCTTTCTAGTATATGTTTCCTACCTCTCTAAATTGGATTTGGTTTATACTTAATGTCAGATACAATAGGAATCTCATTTCTATTTGGTGTTGCAGTTATGTTTATTATGGGGATTGTCAACTATTTTATAGGAAGGTTTGGACTTAAATATTAAAAACTTTACATGAAAGAAAAAGATGATAGAATGAAAATTACCACAGAAATATTTAACGCTATTAAATTTATCAAAGCAAATGCATGGGAAGAGTACTTTTATGATAAATTAGATTAAAAACGCTAAAAAGAGCTCTCTTTTGTAGCTCGCAAGTAAATTAAACCTCTTTAATTCAAACATATTTAATTTTAAATAAAAATTTTTAGTTTTGAAAAATATTTTAATTTTTACACAAAAAAGATTCACTTGTGGTACGATGTCAATATTTTCATTGTGGATAACTCCTATGCTTATTATTAATGCTACATTTGCAGGTTATGTTTTGCTTGGAAATGAAATGACTCCTGTTAGAGCATTTACTATTATATCTATTTTTTCAATCTTATAAGAGCCAATTAGATCTCTACCTTAAATAATAAATAGTTTAATTGAAACTTATGTAAGTGTAAAAAGAATGGAAAAGTATTTGAGTTAATAAGAAATAAACAAAAAATTCCTCAGCCATAACCTAGAAGATACTCCTGATGCACTTTATGCTCTCAAAATAACAAATGGAAATTTTTATTGGAGAACTCCTCAGTCTAAAAACGAAATCGAGGATTAATAAGAAAATAAATAAAATGAAAACTCTAACTAACAAAATAAAGAAAATAAAGGATATTATTCATCATTTGTTCCTGTATAAGAAACTGAATAGGACGAGAAGGAAATACAAAGAAATATTAAAAATTAATAGCCTAATTAGTAAAAAGAAATAAATGTAGACTCTATTATTGATAAGGATAGCTATATATCCTAAAAATATAACTCAACAATTATTTTTAATGATAAAATATAAGATAGCAATTTAAATCAACAGCAAAATCCTCAAAATTCAGAAGAGAGTTCCCAATAATAATAATAATAATAATAAAAGGAAAAAAATGATATTTACATACTCAAAAATATCAACATTACTATCCCAAAAGGAAAGCTAGTTGCTATTATTGGAGAGTAAGGAAATTTAATAAATTTAATTAATTTAATGTATTTTTATTTCAATAATTAAAAAGTGTTGGATGTGGTAAAAGTTCTCTTTTGTAATCAGTTATTGGAGAAATGAAATATGATGATTAAAATGAATTAAATATGCCTAAGGTAGAAATAAATGGAGATATTTCATTAGTTAATTAGAAACCTTGGATTTTAAATGCTACAGTAAAAGATAACATCATTTTTGGATTCCCGTTTGATGAAGACAAATATGAATAGTGTGTCAAGTATGCCTGCTTAAAATCAGATTTTAAAGTTTTAATAGACGGGGATTAAACTCAGATAGGAGAAAAGGGTGTTAATTTAAGTGGTGGACAAAAAGCAAGAGTCTCTCTTGCTAGATCTTTATATAGCAATAGCTCAATCTTATTGCTTGATGACATATTGAGGTAGAATTATTAAAATGATTAATTTGATAAATACACTAAATATTTCTCTTTTATAAATTCTAGTGCTGTTGATGTTCATGTTGGCAAATATATTGTATAAGAATGTCTACTTAAATACAAAAAAAATACTACAAGAATCTTAGCTACTCATGCTTTACACTATCTTAAATATATGGACTATATATATTTCATGAAAGATGGCCAAATCATATTGGAGGGTGATTATTAATACATATAAGAAACTGCTGAGTTCAAATATATTTATGAAAAATTCATGAAAGACTAATTTGAAAATGAGGAACTTTCTGAAAAAAAAGAAGATAATATTTTTTCAGATGAAGATATCTCTCCAAAAAACGAGATTGATAATGAATAAGTAGATAAAAATAAAAAACTATAATAGAATCAACAATAAAGTACAAACGAAAGTGAAGAAGATTAATAAGTCTAGAATCCTAAGAAGAGCATCACTTTAAAATAGAAAAAGAATGGATCTACGATCAAGGAAGAAGAGTAAATACTTTGATTTACTTTTATCTTTAATTTTATATCACATTTTAAAAAATAAGCTCCTAAGAAATTGAAACTGATGAAGTTTACAATGATTATTTAATGCTGAAGGAAGATAGGAAAAAAGGATAAATTTAATGGAAAGTTGTCAAGCAGTATATCGAATATAATGGAGGGTTTTTATTTATACTTGGTATTGTAATTTCAATGACTCTCTGGTAAGGTCTCAAAATGGCATCAAGCATTTGGATATCTTATTGGACTCAAGATGACGATGAATCCAAAAACAATTTTTATTTAACTGGTTATTCTATTTTTTCAATAAGCTATGGTGTATTTGCAATGATTAGAGCAATTATCTGCCTTTTTTGTTCTTTAAAAGAAGCAAGATTTATTCATAGGAAAATTATAAGCTCTCTCATATTTGCCCCTCTCAATGAATTTTTTGAAAGAGTACCTATTGGAAGAGTCTTGAATATTTTATCAAAAGACTTGTCAGTAATTGACACAGAAGTTGGATATAATATTGGTGGCTTTTTTGTTGCTTTCTTTAGTTTAATCGGAGATACAGCTCTTTGTGTTTATTCAAGTAGTCTTTATGTTCTTATACCTCTTTCGTTATTTGTTTGTATTTGTAAGCTTTTATAGATGTACTACATGAACTCCTAAAGAGAGGTAGTTCGTCTAGAGACCTTAACTCGCTCACCAATTATTTCTTTTTTTAATGAAACCTTGAACGGATTATCTTCTATTAGGGCATTTAAGTAAGAAGACAGGTTCTTTTAAGTAAATATTTTAAACCTTATTTTGCTAAAACATAAATTTCAATAATAAATATTTTTAATAAATAAATAAATAAATTCAGAAACACTGTAAAAATATTGACGAAAATAAAAAATGCTAATTTTCATTTATTGGAATGGAGTCTTGGTTTAAATAAAATTTAACATTTTTTTCAATGATCGTAAACACAGCTTCTATTACCTTCTGTGTAACTTCTTAAATTTTATTATTTTAAAAAAATTAAATATTTTTAAAAATAGCTTTTCTGGAATAAACAAAACCCTTCTATGACTGGGCTTCTTTTAACATTTGCCTTTTCAATAGATACTACTGTGCAGTCTTTTATCAGAAACTGGAATAATATAGAAAAAAATTTTGTTTCAATTGAAAGATGTCATCAATTTAGTTAGTAAGTCTAATAAAATTTTTACAATCTAATTTAATATTTTTTTTAGAATTTAAACAGAAAAAGGATATGACAGCTACTTATAAAATAGAGAAGAACATAAAAAATAATTAATAAATCCTTTGCCACCAGATCAAGATAGTTTATATAACTGGCCTCAGGAAGGAAACATCGTTATTGATGATTTATACCTAAAATATAGACCTAATTTGCCTTGTGTAATTAAAGGCATAACAACTTAGATTAAGCCTTGCGAAAAAATTGGTGTAGTTGGTAGGACTGGGGCTGGTAAATCAACTATTACACTATCACTTCTCAGAATAATTGAAGCTTTTAAAGGTAAAATTTTTAAAGTTAGATAAATTTGTAATAGAATGCTCTAAAATTTTATAGGAAAAATTACTATTGATGGAGTAGATATTTCAAAAATCCGTCTTGACTAATTGAGACATAAAATTACTATCATTCTTCAAGATCCTATCCTTTTTGATGGTACACTTAGAGATAACATAGATCCTTTAAATTAATTTAAGGATGAAGAAATTATATAAACTCTAGAGAAATGCTAATTATAAAAACTGACTTAATCTGAAAAAGGATTAAACACGTACATTAACGAGGGCGGTGATAATTTAAGTGTTGGTGAAAAGTAGTTAGTCTGCATAGCAAGGGCTTTGTTAAAGGTAAAATAGCTTTTATGAAAAAATTTATTATAAAATATTATTTTAATTTAGAAAAGTAAAATTGTCCTGATTGATGAGGCTACAGCTAATATTGATATATAGACTGATCACATGATTTAATAGACTATATCAAATGTCTTCAAAGATTGTACAGTTCTTACTATAGCTCATAGACTAAATACAATCCTTAATAGTGATAGAATATTAGTTTTAAGTTAAGGTCATATTGAAGAATTCGATAGTCCTGAAAACTTAATTAAAAATCCAAATTCTCACTTCTATTCTTTATATTAAGAATCGGTTAAAGAAAATAAAATGTGATACTGATATAATTAAATAATTAATTACTAATTAATTAAATTACATACTTATTTAAATTTATCTCAGCCTCTAATAAATGTATATTTTAATATCTCTTATTACTTTTAAATTAAAAAAAATCTTAATTAAAATATTTTTTAAATTTGTATACACAAATGTTTTATTGCTTTAATGTTAATTATTCAGTGTTAATTAGTTTAAATTTAACTATTTTTAAATAAGTTACAAAAAATAAGATATTTTATAGCTCAACATTAAAAAATTTAAATTTAAAAAGCTAACACAAAAGGGTTATTTTCTTACACTCAACTAATATAGCCTTATTTATTTTTAAAACATTAAAATAATTTTTTATCTTGAAGTTAAAAAAATATATCTTAAAGTAACAAACAAATAATCAAAAACTTAGTCTTTTTTGAAACTGTTGTGCTTGTTCTAATTTTTTTTAGTATAAAAAAAACCTAAAAAATTCATAAATGACTTTTAAATTTTCTTAATTATTACCTTTAATTATTATAGTATTTATTTAAATAGGATTAATAAATTGAAATATATTCTTTGAAAAATTTTTTGACTACTTTATAAATTTTATGATATTTTAAGGTATGTTATATATGTATGTACTTAACCCAGAAATAAACACTAAAACAAAAAATAAATATAATTTATACTGTTTAACATTTATTTCAAATATATTATAAATCTCAGCAAATGCTTATTATATAATGATTATTTTATTCTTAATTATTTAATTTTTTTATGGTAGCATAATTTGATATATGCTAATTAATAAAAAAGAAAATTAAAATTTTTGAAATATATTTTCTTAAAATACAAACTAAGATTGCTAGAAAAAGTTTTAAATTTACTTAAAATTTAGTATACTAATTATAAATTTTAGTATTAAATAGTAATTAATTTCATAAATTTTAATTAAAAGCGTATATAAATTTACTTTAAAATTAAATATAGCAGTTCCACAATTTAAATTATAGCGGTAGTGGACTATGCATAATTTTTTTATATTATATATTTTTCATAATAAAAATAAAAAAAAATATTTTACTTTGAAAAATTAGCTTGCAAATACGATTTCGTAAGTAACCCTACTATTTACAAACAAAAATTTGTGCTAAAAAAGTGTTTATTATTAAAAAATATTTAAAACTATTTTTTATAGAAATTAAAATTTATTTTAAATTAGATCTAAACAATAAGAAAAATATGAATACTACTAGTTAATAAACAATTATTGACTCTTAAATATTTTATCTGAAAATAATTTTAATTTATTTAGAAAGTGTGATTTTGTAATAAGTAAGTTATTTTTATTTATTTATTGCTATTCATAATTTATAATTATTTTTTTGAAGAAGTTTTAATAGTAATTGAAAAGTTTAAAGTAGTTTTTTATCAATTATTTTTAGTCATTTTAGATATTTATTTAATAAATTATAATAATATATTTTTAATTCTAACTATTTAAATACTATATATTTGTGGATCTATAGATTGATGTCATTAAATTTTTATTTGAGTTTGGTTTTAAAGTATTCTTTCCATCATAATATCATCATCTGTGTCATCTTTTTCATTAATCCAGGGACCAATATTTTTATTGGCACTCATTTTAGTATTTTCTCCCTTAGATTTATTATCTTTTTTTAAAGGTACTTTTTCAAAAATTTGCTTGATATTCTAATTTTTATTTAATTATTTTTCAAGTTTATTCTAAGAATTTTTAATTTATATGGACTCTTGTGAAATCTTTTACAGATCTATTATCTTATCAATCATTTAATTTTATTGATTTTACTTTTATTATATATTTTCATCAGGAGAAGCAATTTCTTCGTTAATTTACAAGCTACTTAATTTTCTAACTACGGCTTTCTTTTTCAATGATTTAGGCGAACAATTTGATGATTATCCAATTTAAGCATTTTAAATGTCTAAATCTGAAGCACTGTTTAATTTAGAACTAGCTTGAAGGTATTTTTTAGTATTTTGCTTTTGTTTTAAAGTTAATTTATTTGATTAAACTTGTATTTTTTAAGCAGATTATATTTATATATTATTAGCAGATGTATCATTATTGTTTGGGCTTTAATTGGTTATTTGTATTTATTAACTATTACTTGGAATTTAAACATTATTGTATAAACGAGTCTTATCTGAGAATGTATTATTTGGATTTTTATTTTGTTCTTCATCTTGATTAAAACTAGCTCTTGCACTTAATTGTTAATTAGGAGTAACGGAGTAGCAAGAAATACCAACATACATCTAATAGTCAACAATGTTTGATTATTTATATTAATTATGCTCCTAAAGCCATTTATTTAATTTATCATTATTTTAACACATTACCTATGTAACTGCATCTTAGTGCTATTGATCAGAAGATTTTGTAGAATTTTTATTCTTCACTTGGCCATTTAAATGATTTATTTATGGATTTTTTGAAGCTTCATTAGATGTATTTGAATTTTAATTATTATTCAACTAAAAACTAAGCTTTTTTTAAAATTTTAAGTAAATTTAGTTTTTATCATTCTCTACATAGTTTTTTTTCGAATTTTCTATAGAGGTTGTTTATTAGTTACTTTCTCTATCTAGAGGACTTTCCTGATTCTCTCTAGATTGGGCATAATTAATCATTTATATTTAATTGTCTGCATCTTTTATTTGCTATAATATTGAAGAAGCAAGTCCCATTTTTTTCCCATTTGGCTATCTGAATTATTTATTTTTAGGTGATGATTAACGTGAGTGAAAGACTTTAGCCATACTTTGTCTTTACTAATAATTTTTATTATTAATCAAACGCTCACTACCATGTAAAGGTGAATCACCGATTTCACTATTTTCTTAATGTTGATTGTGGTCTGCTCTTTTTTGGTCATCTATTAATGAATTAACTTTTTCAAACATTTTTTTGAACAAAAGCGATTTTGGTTTTTAATACTTTCTAACACCAGCAGATGTTGTTTGTATAGGGGATTCATTCAAAGGAGAGTGGATGATTTATTGCTAATTTTAATTTGAGCTGTGGTCTCTCATAGGAAAGAGCCCAAAGGTAACTTAGTCTATGACAGCATTTTCATCTTGTCTTTGTTAGTTAGCTGAAAGACTAATACCTCCTTTTGCAGCTACTGATCTACAAACATCATTTTTAGTTATTTATTAATTTAAATAGTCTTTGTGTTTATCATCTTAACCACATTACTTATTTTTTTCTTGTTAATTATTTTCAAATTAATAGCCAATTTTCTATGATTAATTCGACATTTAATACATATTAGAATTTTTAGATGATTAGATGTTAATGGGTAAGTTATTTTCTTGAATTTCCGAATCTTCATCTCCAAAAGTAAATTGATATTCATTTATATTTGTAAAGCTCTGTATCTAGCTATCCTTTTTCTCTACAGGAGTTTAGTAAATATTTTGATTCAAACGAATAGTTCTTCTTTTTGAAGAGGTGGGAGTTTAGACAAAAAACCCCTTTGGAAAGCGATTGTCTCTTTTAATTTCACTCTAAGATTGCGGTTCATCCTACATCTTCTTACGACATCCATCTGTATCGAAATGAATTTAAGTTTCTTGTTTTAATGGATCAAATGGATTTGATAAAGGATTTGGTGTAGTTGATTCTTTGATTTTGTTTGAAGTTATTAAATTATCTTCTTTTATTTATCTCTATTGCGATTATTATGATATATGAAGTTGATCAACAATATTTGTATGAGGATAACTTAAGGTTTTTATCTAATTGATGTTTTTTCTAGTAATAAATGTACCTTCTATCTAGCTATTAGGTGCTGATTGTGGAGTAAATGCATATATATGATTAAAACAATTGAAATCCATCGATCCAAGTAATAGTTGATCCGAAGGCTTGCGCTGGCAACTTTAGCTTCTATACTTTTGCTAGTTGTTGATTTATACTAAAGAGGAATTAATAGAGTTTGAGTAATGATTTTATTTTGCTCTAGCTGAATTGCTAATATCTACTTCATAGCTTTGGTTTAATCTTAAATCTTTTTCTAAAGTTATCTAATAGCCATAGCTATTATTGTAAAGGTTTTATCCAGATCTTTCACAACTTTAATTTAATTAAATACTTCTTCTATTTGAGCCATAATTATGGAGAATTGATGATTCTTTAAGTAACGCTAATTCCTTAGGGTTTGAAGGCTCCTTTGAAATTCTTTATATTCCATTTAATATATCTTGCTAACATGATGATTAGTAATTTCTTTTTGAATTGTCATGTATATAATTTTTTTCCACAGATTTTATTTGATTATAAATAAATGTAGGTTAAATTGATGATTAACTATTAGCTGCAACTTAATGAGATAGAGAAGCTTGCATCAAACTGCTCCTTGGTGTTGTATTTTAGCTTTTAAGATCTATTGCAGGTAGAAAATTTGCTGTTTTTTCAGCCTCTTCATTAAAGGGAATAGAAGGATTATGATTAGCTTTCCTAACAGGACTATTCATATTGGCCTCTATTTTATAAATACTCAAAATAAATCTTATGTGTATTTAATTGATGGATGGAATAGAATTATAAAATTAAAAGAAAGTTGTATGGATTTTATTATAAAAACATTCATTTTAATTAATTAAATTTACTTATGTTTTAATAATACTTGACAACTATAATTTAGAGTGCTTCGTGACAATCCAATTCAATCAAATCTATTTTCATAAAAAAAATATGCAAAACTAAAAATTAATTAATTTTATTGGTTGCTCTTTAATTAACTTCGCTAATAAAATCCACAAAATAATTCCTCCCACTTTTTGAAAATTTAATCAAGCAAGTAAATTTCTATCAATAAAAATTGGCATTAAATTTTTTGTAAAAAAAGTCGATAAATAAATATTTATTGGAATTTAAAGACAAATTTAGATTTAACTTAACAATCTTTTTCATTACATCTAAATAACTACTACTTCAGTATAAATACATTTTATCTGATTGAATATTAAACTATTTTAATAATTAACACAATAAATTCTTTAAACAAATCAACTATATTTGCGTTAAATGCATTTAAAATTTAATTTTTAAACCCAATTTTAGATAAATTAGTAAATATTTTTATTATTTCAGAAAAACATATAAAATTATGTAATTACACAAAATATTTAAAAATAATCTCACTTTGAGTAGCCTTTCTTCGATTGATAAAATCAAAACTTTAGTGCAAGTGTCAATTTATGCAAATACCAAAATAAAAAATAAATATAAACAGATAATTATTAGTTGGAATTAAAATAATTTTTATATATAAATAATATAAATTCAATAAAGAAACGTTTTAAATAGCTCGTCTTTTATTGTTTTCATTAAATTCAAAATTTGGCAAAGAGCTTAAATATTTATTTAAAATCTTTGCTATATAGATAATTTGTTTTATTGATTCAGCAGACTATTTATTTTTATAATAAATATTCAAATTTAAGTTTAAGAAAAGCAGAATAAATAAGTTTAAATTTATTTCATATTTCTTCATCGCTATCATCTCCAGCCTTTGTTAAATCACTTTTAAAATATATCATTCAAAACAAAATTATTTAAAATAAATAATCAATTAATTTACTCATCATCATATTCCATTTCAACATAATTTGATTTAGTTTGATTTCCAACAATAGCCCAACCAATGAATCCAAAAACAGCTGATATTGTTACTAAATAAGAATAACCTTATTTAGCACTATCTTAAACGCTAATTGTATCATTAATAGTAGGAGTATAACTTAACATTGAGACATAGTAATGTGCAATCATAATGCAATAGTAAATTACACCATATACTAATTAATAAATACATTATTATAGCTTTAATATAAATTAAAAAAAAATTGAATTACGAATTAAATTAACCAATGCCCTCATTTTAAAATTTTTATGTTCTTAAAGATTTGGAGACCCATTTGTAAAACTGTATTCGCCTATATTAAATAATATGTTTAATTGGATAATTACTAATTAAATAATTTACATCTCTGATTGCTGACCATATATATGTAAATTTAACCAAAGAAGCATATAAGAGCTATAATCCATATAATTTAATTTAATCTATATCTATAAGTATCAGTAGTCCATTCAGCATTGAAGCTTGTAATTGAAATCATAATAAGCAATCCTTTATAAATTATTTAAAATTTTAGTTGAATTTAAATAAATTTAAATTTAATTAAAAAGTAAAGCTAAATCAATTAAAAACCTGAGAGTAGGCCTTGTAGTAAGAATATAAACCTATAAATCATAGAGTTGAAATCATCTATCAACTTATACCATTTACTATCTTCGTCTTCCAACCCTTCATGAGCTTTCGTTTCTTCTTTAGATTCATCCAAAATTTATTCCATATATTTATTTGATATGTAAATAAATTTTCCGGTTTTCAAGTCTATTTATATATTTAAACCATTTAAATTATTTTTTAGTTATAATTAATGAATGAATAAACAAATAAATAAATCAAAAACTATTTCTATTTTTCATCATTTAAATTAATTAAACATATGTATTAATTTTGAAATTAATTAATTAATGAACCTTCTTTGTATGATGCTCCTTTAATAGGTTTTTCTTTTAACAAAAAACCTAAATTATCATCTTTATGATCTGCATTAAAATCTTCTCCTACTCTATCCTCTTGTGATATATCTTAGGGAAGCACTATCTTATTATCAGTTATATTCTTTTTAATACCTTGTTTTTTCTCTCTTTTAACTGCCTTTTCTTTAGCTTATATTTAACCTCCTTATTAAGCTGGTGGAACATTTTCATTATTTACATTTTCAAGTTCTATATTTTTTTTAGGCTAATTTTATGAAGGTCCCTAATCTTTTTAAATTTGGTTGCTTGGTCCTAATGGTTTCCTTTCGAATATATTATTTTTCTCTTAATTTGGCTATTATTAAGGAAGAGGAGGCAAGTTTTTAGGTTTACTATTTAATATTTAAGATGAGCTTTAATATATTTCGCATCAATATAAATAAAATCTAGTTGCAAAACGTTTGATCCTATCTTATTTGAATTATTTTTAAAAATGATAATAAGATTACTTACTTGGATTAAAAGTTTAGCATTTCTGAAATTCTTAAACTGTTTTTTGTTTATTTTTTAAACTATTTTTCTATGCTAAATTATAAATTTATAAACTCCTAAAGTTTTTATTGATTTAATAAATAGATTTTAGAAATAGCTGACTCTTAGTTTTCAAAGATAATTTTTAAATTTTGATTTTGATTGATTAACTAATATCAATTATTGATTTACTAAATACTGACAAGATAATAAATATGTATCCTTTATTTCTTGTAATTCTTCATTTTATTCAAAATAAATGATATCACTAACATTTTTTAGTATTTCCAAAAGTTATACTTTTAAAATATCTTAATATAAATTATTTTTATTTTCTTTTAGAGAATTAAAGGGTACAGAAAAGATTATTTTATTTTTAAAATTATATTTTTCAATTATATTACTTACAATTTACTCCAAATGGCATATGTTTATAAATTAATTTATTTAAAAATAAATATTTTTATCAATTCTATTAATATTCAAATTTTTGTGATTATCATCTTAATATTTTCTTTGCTTCATTCAATTATCAATTTTCTCTTCTCGAAATAAATCCAATTTTTATTCAATTAAGTAATAAGAATTAACAAATAGGACAAATTGTATTTGCATCAAAAAACAACAACAATTTACTACTTTCAATTAATTATTGGTTATATTAATTTTTTTAAAAATATAATAAAATTTGAGTAGATTCATATTTATTCAGTTTTTTTGTTTGTTAAATAAATGATTTGAAAAATTAGTTGAAAACTAACTATTTAAATTAAAACCTACTCTTTTTAAGACAAATTTTTATGTAACCATAGTTTCTAAAAATGCAAAAAAGTAGATATTAGTAGAATTTAATTTTTAATAAAACTTTCAAAAACAAATATCAATTAAACTTTACTTAATTTATTTATAAATTTATAAAGAGTGCATTTTGTAAAAGCAATAATTTTCATTATTACCAAGCAAGTAAATTGCGATAAATAAATGTGGAACTAACTATGCTAAAGTAAAATATGTGAGCAATTAGATCTCAAAAAAGTATTTTTATTCTCTTCATATCTATTCAAAGAAATCAATCAATATTAATTAATGCCTTTATTAATAATTAGTTCTAAAATAAAATATTCAGCAATATCTCCTAAGTCAGACCAGAAGTCAATTGTTAAGAACCATTTTAACCCTCATTTTTGAAGACAGTGGATTTAAAACATAGAAAAAGAGATAGATGTAGGAATTTAATCTTTCTTGATTTAGAAAAATAATTTTCAAACTTAAAATTAAATAGAATAAGGTTTAAAGATATCTTATGAAAATTAGCTTTTGAGAGATAAAATGATGAATATTGACTCAAGAAAATACTCAGCATTTAGCGATTAGCTTGATTCATTCAGGGCATCTCATGCTACGAGTAAAATATAAAATAGAATTAGATAAGCAAACCAAATTAATCACGAAAACTTGGTAAAATATAAATAAATTATAGAAACAATAAAGAGAAATTTTTAATTAGAAATTGGCATTTAAACTATAAAATTTTATTTAGGGGATACAAAAGAGATTAGTAAGTACTACTTCTATGTATAGTGTAAAACAATTTGAGTTAGATAATACGAAAAGAAAATACCTAGCAAATAATATTAGTCATAATGCAAGTAAATCTAAATAAAATTTTAATCAATTTGTTTTCTAGTTAAACACATTTTGTTCAACTTATTAAAATTTGTTTATTATATTTAATAGGAAGAATAGGATATTTACCTGATCAAAGTATTTCTCAGTTAAATAAAAGTACAAAAAGTAGATTAAGCAAGCTTTCATTAAATTCTCCATAAGAAGTTAATTGTATAATTTTTCATTAAAGCTAAAAAATTATTTATTTATTTTAATGATGAATCTTTTTAGATGATTATGGAATCCTTGAAAATTCACTTGCATAAAGAAAATTTAAGACTGAAGGAGGAAAATTTCTTCTTTCATCATATTCTTCTTCTACTACTAAACATTTGAAAAGCTTTTCTAGATAAAATTCATGAAATCTTAAAAAATATAAAATAAATAAATAAATAACATCTATTTTAAATTTCTTAAAAAGCAAACAAATAAGATTGATCATTTGTTTTATTTATTCATAAATTACTTATTATAAATTTTTAAATTATAAAATTTAATTATTTATTTTTATTCTTTAGCATAACTAATTCATTGTTGATGATTGGTCGATTTTATTATTTCTTTTTCAAATATTTTTTACTGAATTTTTACCTAAAAATATTAAAAATTACTAAATGAATTTATAGATATTTCATTAACATATATATATATTTATAAAATAACTATTGAGAGTTTAATGATATATTAATTTTACT
The DNA here is from genome assembly GCA_000231845.2 of Tetrahymena malaccensis 436. Taxonomy (NCBI): domain Eukaryota; phylum Ciliophora; class Oligohymenophorea; order Hymenostomatida; family Tetrahymenidae; genus Tetrahymena; species Tetrahymena malaccensis. The sequence goes on from JH719966.1 coordinate 247,241, forward strand.
TATTTAATGAATTGTAAAACGAAATAACCATTAATTAAAAATATTTTTTACTTTTATATATAAAAACTATCAATTCATTTTGTAGACATAAGATTTATCAAAATCTATTTCGCGATTCTCAAGTTTAAATTATATTTTTATATCCAAATCTCTAGGATTTTTAGTACATTTTTTGACAGCTACTTTTCCTGATAATGTATCACCTTTAATTACAGGTATATCTTCATTTTCTATAAAAAACATAGTTTATTTCCAGTGAGTTTCACTTGCAAATGGACTTGTTGATAATTTAATTGGTATTTTGCAATAATTAAAGTAAACATCCCACCATATTATTACTCCCTACACATAATCATCTCTTCTTATCTTTAATGTGTAATCAGCAACAAAATCCAAGTCATTTTTTTTAACTGTTTCTAAATCAAATTCTATTAATTTTACAAAATCTCCATTAATTGTTCCTCTATCTGCTTAACTGTTTATTATACATAAAATCATAAATTATTTTCTTCTTTTTAAATAATAAACGAAAATATTTTACTCTACTAATGGTTCTTTATAGACCCACTATTTCATGCAAGACATATCAACTCCATACACCTTATCCCAAAAATCAAATCTTTGGTTATATATCTCATCATTACAGAAGCTTGATATAAACATAGTTGCCTTGTTATAATTTTTTGTTAATATTTATGGAAAACTTATAATTATGAATTAAAGTGTATTTCAAATTTATAATTATTGTGAATACCTTATTAGGGAACATAAGACCATCTGGTGCTAAATATTTATCTCTAGCATCCAATACGCAATCTAACATAGACTCATAGAGTAAAAAATATCCCATCCATTCAGAAATAATGATATCTACCTTTTCTACTGGTAATTCTACTTCTTCCATTTTGCCTTAAATTAGTGTTATTTTGTCTGCTAAATTATTATTTTTTATAATTGTATTTGCATGAAAAATAATATTAGCATTATCAACTCCATAAACATGCTTAGCTCCAGCCTTAGCAGCAAAAATACTTAAAATACCTGTTCCACAACCAATATCAAGCACAATCTTTCCTTCAAATAAATTTTTATTATCTAAAATAGATTTCATATAGGCCTTGGTCCTGACTTTATCCTTGAGCATATCTTCATGAATATTAAAATGAGAATAGCTGTCATAATAGTAATCTTGATTTCTTTCATAACCTTTACTCTCTTCTTTAATATTTTTAGTATCAAAACAAGTTTCTAAATTAAAATTATTGTGATTTGTCCCAATATCTTTGCTTGTTCTTTTGCACATTTTGCAATACTATGATCTGTGATTATGCATATAACCTTCCAAAGAGTCAGGCTTTTGATTAGTGTCATGATTATGATAATAATTAATTTTTTAAGAAGAGTTTTCTTCTTCTATCTACATCTAGTTATCTTGACTATTTATTTGTTCCATACTTTATAAAAAAATATAATTTCAAATCTATTTATTTATTTATTTATCTATTTATCTATCTATCTTTCTTTATTTGTTTGTGTTTAGTTAAATTACAATTAGAATTTATATATTTTCAGTAAAGTAAAAGAGTACAAATATTTATTTAAAATAGCTAATTAACATTTTTAATGTATGGAACAAAAAACAAAATTTACAAAAGATAAATTATTAGATTATGTTTAAATTAAAGTATTTAAGTTTATCTATTAAGAATGCAATTTTTAGATACTAAAATAGTTAGAGTTATGTGACGTATGATAATTTTAAAATATCATTTTTTTTCTTTATTTTTCTTTTCAAAATATTTTCTTATTAAATTAGGAGTGTATGCCTGATCTTTCATTCCCATATTCTTAACATATTATGGAATTTTGCCCTTAGGATCAGAGCAGACAACATAAATACAATTAACTTCTGTGCTAGAAATAGGTTAGATCAAGAATCCACCAATAAATAAATCAACTCTCACTGCATCCTTCTTATGAGGCTGTCTTTATCTATCATAAATACTCTAGCAGCAAATAAGTGTCTTTTTTTTAAATTAAAATATAAATATAAAATAAAAAGTTTATAAAAATTGATTACATCATTTCCTATTCTCACTATTCCTTATAGTGCCAACACATCTCTCGGACTGATAACGATAATCTTTTTGGTGATAGAATATATAATCTTCATATCATTAGTAAATACTTCAACATTTTCACCATAGTCGAAGTAGCTGTTATAGTGTCTCTAATTTTAAATGTCAAACAAAAATGAAACTAACTCATCCACACTGACTTATATTTTACATTCACCTCTGCAATAAACAAGTCCCTTTTCTTCGTTAAATTTTCTGTGAACTTGTATATATTTATCTTTATCTATTAGTTCCCAATTATTTTAAGCATTTAATTAGGATAAACTAATCATTTATTCAGCCAATTCTGATAGTTAATTTTTGTAAACCTGTTGCTGTTAATTTAAAGCAGGAGGATTCAGTGTTTAAGTTTGTGGATTTGCTTATTACTCTGGTATTTCATTTTAAACTTATTCATTAGCTTAATTTTTTAAAGCATCAAGGTTCATATTTTGAACATTTTTTTATTATATAGTTTTATCTTAGATTGAATTCTAAGTTGCGCGTACCTCTATTTTATTTATATTAACATATTTTGTAGATGTATGAGTGTTTTTGAAAATAGTATCTTAGTATTATTGATGATATTGATAGAGTATGCTAGCAGTATCTTTTCTCATTCTTTTAATTTCTTGGAATGATAACTCAAAGAATTAAATTGACTATAAATAGCTTGTTTTAGATCCTCTGCATTTTGTATGAATAGTGAATCCATCATAATCAAAAATAGATAAAAAACATACAATTGTGATACTTAACTTAGTTTGTTTATTTTTGAGTCTCATAAAAACCTTTTTATCTTAGTAAGTGACAGTGCTCTAAATGTCTGAATGAGATTTGACGTATTTTAAAAACTCATTAATATTAGTTTTAAAGTAGCCATTTACATAAAAGTCATAATCATTTAATTAGATTCTATTCATGATTTAGTAAACTTAGCCTCTAAAAAAAAGGACATAGAAAGCTATTAAAGATATGTAAAAAGCACCTAGCATTTCAAAGTAATACAGCAAATATATTCCCAACAATGATATCAATTTCCAAATAAATTATTCAAATATTACATTTCTTAAAAGTAAAAATCCTTTTTGCACTTACTTAAAAAAGTCTAATTTTGCTTGAGAATATTTACCTAATTAATATACTAAAAAATTGGAACTTGCAGAAATTAAATGCTTTGAATCTGCATCCATAGAAGAGAGGATACCAAAACCATCCTAAATTAATGAATTATTTTGATGCTCAGGCACTAAATTTTTATCTATTATGTAATACCCTCTATTATAATTAAAAGCCGTTAAAGATGGATCTTTGATAACAAATTCAGGCTTATTCATTCTATTTGTTTCCCATGCTTCTGACTCATCTTCTAATATTTTATTTGAATTTAAGGTATCACGAGACTATTATACTCTAATTGACGATGCTTATTACTATTCAAATGGCAATCCTCTTTATTATAAAAATCTCTACCTTGCCATTTATATTTTTTAAATCCATTTTTTGTGCTAACTCCCTGCATCAATAAGCAAAACATCACTATTATCTTTTTTTATCATTTAAATCAATTTAGATTCTTTGCCATCCAATTCATTAAATTCTATTGATGTTAAGTAATACTCGCCTCTTACTTCAATATCGCTTTCGCTTTCAGTGTAGGCTAGTCTATCTTCATAAAGAATTAAATGTCTTGTAACCCAAAATCTTTTTCTTTTGAGTTAAACGTATCCCTTATAAATTTCTTTTGTAAGCTTCATAATTCTGGCTAAGTGTTTATGAAATTAATTAAAATTTTAGATAGATTTATTATTATTATTATGTGATTAAAACTTGATAATATATGAATCATATATAATCTTATTGTAAAAGAATTAACTTGTTTCATTGATAGTTTACAACTTATTACATCTATTACGCAAGATACTTTAAATATTCAAAAACACCCCTTTTCCATTTATGTTTAACTTTACTTTAAATAAAATATAAAGATTGCTCTTAATTAGTTTGTAAATAAGATGTTAAATTCTGAATGATATATAAATATTTTTATAAAATGTTAAGCTAACAAATTTTTTCAACATAATTAGCTTAATTATCGATATCACCTCTTTGATGAAATAATATATCTTTTACGAATTTAATTATTAAGATCTAAAAAACGTATCCTTACAGATTTATTTATTAATTTATTAATTAATAATTAAAAATTTAAATTTTATTTGAACTTTGATTAAGAACTTTACAAATTTATTCGTTTAATAATATGAAATGAATGCTATGCATAAACGAGGAATCTAAAAGAAAATATATAAAATATTATTAACTCTTTTAACTAATTATGAAGCTATAAATTATAAAAAAGTTTAAATTTTTGTATTAAAAATAGGAGAAATGTTGATAAAAATTTTAAGATATTTTAAAAATTAATTAACTAATTAATATATAATATCATAACTAACCAAACTATATATTTGATAAAAGTTATCTAGATTTTGTTTTTATTAAATTATAAAATAGTGTTTTTTGTTCATTAATTAATTCTTCCCCCCTTCACTTTAATGCCTAGCGAGCCTTTTCCAAGCAATCCTTTTCTATTTTTGGGTAATTGGGGAATAGTTCTAAGATTTTTTTGCAAATGTTTATACAATCAACATATCTTTTAGCTTTAAGATAGTTGAAACTAAGTCTAAATGCAATTGATGCTGACTTTTCATTAGTTAGTTTATATGCCTTTTCGTAATGAGTTGCAGCATCTACATATGACTATTCTTTTTCTTTGATTAAGCCCATATACTCTTCTGCTTTTCCTAATAAATTAATTTAAAAAGTAAAAAATATATTAAACAATTTTTCAATGAATTACCGCAAGATTGGTTATATTTTAAGCATTTCTTTAAAATTTCTTCTGCAGAATCATACTTTTAAATCTTTTAATTTTTAGTTGAAATGAAGTTCAAATATAAATTTTTTAAATTTTATTTACAGCTATAAATGAATCAGCAGATAAAAGCCAAGCTCTTTCTAGGTCTTCACCATACTCAGTAGTATATTATCTCTTCCAAAGGAGTTTAAGCAGATTTTTAGCATCAGTTGATTTTTTTTAAATGAATTTACCTACTGCAAGAGCAAGCATAGCAGGGATATAATCGTTATTTGTTTTTAAGATATCATTTAAGTTCTTTAAGCCTTATTCTAAACCTCCTTTATAGCGAGGACCTCCTAAAAAGAAAACATAGCTTTCCATAACAATATATCTAAGATAAGATGATCTTGATTACATTTCTCTGAGAAGAGACTCACAAGCTCTCAAATTAACTTCATCAACTACTTTTGGGCCCTCCTCAACATTTGAATAATACAAATCTTAATCAGGGTTTAGATAAATATCAATCATATTAACTAAGCTTTCTTCAGCATATTATGATGATTTTTTAGCCTTAGAGAATTCATTTAAAGCATCCTTTGGAGATCTATTTATATTATTTATATAATTATTTTAATTCAAAAGTTATCTATAAATTGAAGCAAAAAAAACCTGTTATATTTATGATAAAGACCTCTACAATAGCAAAGACCTGGATCGTTAGTATTAGTAGCTTTTTTTTCTGCTCTTTCAATATAAGTCTTGGCTTCATTAATTTGGAAACTTCTTCTAAAGAAATCAATAAGTTTTGCTAAAATACCATAATTATTTGGTCTATCTTAAAGTATTTTTTTGAATTATTCAATTGCCTTAAATATATTTTTTTTGTTAAAATAATTACAACTTTATATATTTAAAAAATAAAAATAGCTACCTAGGAGTATTCATCTTTTTAAAGCAAAAGTTCAGCTAGTGTTAAGCAAGCTAAGTCATTATTAGGGTTCAACTTTAGCAGCAAATTGCATTTGTTTTCACATTCTAATTTTTAGTTTGATTTAAAGTATACTTCAACTTCTAATTCAAGAATTTTTTCCTAATTTCCAACTGTTTTAGACATAGTGTCTTAATTGTTAGTATACTTCGTGGCTTCTGCAAGAATATCGAGTGTTGCTTTATCATTTTTTTCATATTGATTAGTGTATTTGGCAAGCTCGATATACATGTCTGCTAATGCTTTTCTCTCCTTTTCTACATCTTCTCCTTCTTATTTAGCTTTTTCTATAATTTAATAATAATTTTAATCATTTTGTTTATCCATATCAAAACAATTATTTGTTACCAATAACATCGATTTAAATCTAAATAGATTTCTTTAAGGCTTTTCTATACATATCGATTGGTTAAAATTAACCTGGAGGAACTCTCTTGATGTTTAATTTGGCAATTAAGTAGAATCCTTCTTAATTTCTCTTCAGATTTTAATAAGTTGGTAATTAATATTCATCTGAAAATATATCAGGTTTTAAAATTTCTTCTGCTCTGTTGAAATTTTTAATCTAGATACACAACTTACCTAAATCAATAATCAAATCAAGTCTTTTGGGATTCATTCTTAAAGCATTTTCATAGTAAGTTAATGCCTTACTGTAATCATGTGTTTGACAGAGAGAAAGACCAAGTAATTGAATGATTTATTCATCATCAGGCTTAATTAAAGCAGCCTTTTCATAAGCTTTTGAGGCTTCTTCAGGTTCTCTGATTTTCATTAAAGCGTCTCCAAGCATTTTATAGTTATCGAAACTTGGATCTATTTCTATTAAATCAGCATAACATTTTGCATAATTTCTTCTATCTCTCAGTTAGTCAAGGTAGACATCAGCCAATATTTAACGAGCTCTTAAGAAATATGGAGATTCTTAAGGAACACCCTATTTAAATCAAATAATAAAAGGGGTTAGGAAAATATTTTAGCTTAATAATAAATAAATTAAATACCTTTAAAATAGAAATGGCCTTCTTAACATCTCCAGATTATAAAGCAATTTCAGAGTTTGCAATAAGAACATTGACTTCTTCTGTTGTACCTGTAAATTGTGAAATAGCTTGAGTCATAATTTTTTTTGCTTCTTTTGAATTATTGTTTTATTGAAGTGCTTTAGCATATAATAAATATATGGAGCATCTGTCCTTATCTGAAAATTAGAGTACTGACATAGCAGAAACTACTTTAGATTAATTTGCTTTGTCTTTGACTTCTGGAATTTCATAAGCTGCTTTCATAGTTTCTAAACAAGCTTGGTAACTTCCTTAGGCATATTCAACCTCACCTTTGACAAGCATAAAGAGCGGATTATCTCTTATCATAAAATTATTTGATAGAGCTTGCTAAAGTTAATTTTAAGCTAGACTAAAGTTCTTAGAAGAAGATGCTATCATGGCAGATAGAATATATGCTTCTTCATTTTTAGGATCCTATTCAATAACTTTTGTTACACTCTTTAAAGCTTCTTAAGTATAACCCATAGACATCTTTCCTTTAGCTTACAGGAGATAAGCAGGAATGAGTCCTGGAATCTTTTTGATGATAAAATCTAAAAGCTTAGTACCTTTAGAGGCAACTCCATTTTGAGGTTATTTACCTGCTAACATTTCTTTCATGCCAACTTAAAAGAAATAAGCTTGGGATAGAGACATGAGGAAATCAGGATTTAAAACTATGTAGAAATCAAAACTTGGATAAAGTCTATTTGCTTGGGCTATGTGCAACTTTAAAGACTATATTTTAAATATATTGAATTATTGAGCGAGCTGATTAGACATTGATTAAAATTAATTACTTCTTCTAACAATTTGATTGTAACTCTTGGGTCAGTATTCTCTTACTTAGTGGAAACTAAAGCTTCCAAAAAAGCAATTTCAGATGTTCTCTCGCCATTATTTGCTGTTTAATTAATGAAATCAATTTAAGATTCAGCATCATCTGTCTATCCCTACATAATTTTGGATAAAATCAAACCCATCAAGCATTCTTTATTATCTACATCGATAGCTGAAGCCTCTTGGAAATACTGTTCAGCTCTTTCAAATTAATTTACCTATAGTTAAAAAAATGAAGAATAATGTGTAAATTAATAAAAATTACCATCAAAAGTTATTAAGCAAGCTCGCAAAAGTACTAAGCATTTAAAGGACTTAATTATTTACATTGGTTAACTAACTTCATAGTATATTTTAAAATTTGTGTATTTCTTCCTGAAATTCTTGAGAAAACTTAACTAATTTTAAACATTAATTGCATATTTCTAGTTTCGCTAAATTCTACTGCTTGAATTAACTTTTAAAGTCTCTCACACCCAGTTTCAACGTCACCCTCTCTAGCGAATGTATAAAATGTTAATAGCATAAGAGCCATGATGTTTTTATCATCATCGTATAAAATCTTATTACAGTAATCAACTAATTGCTCCCAATCGTCAACCTATAAAATTAAAATTGATTTTATTCATCTGTTTAAAAAATATTTTTGAATTGATTGTATGTATGGTTATCGTTTTTTTATTTTTAAAAAATAAATTTACAGTCATTAATAGCTTTGCTTTTTCAATCAAACCTCCTTTGAATTCAGGATAAAGCACATTAATTTCATTTATTGTATTCAGTGAAATATCAAATTTTTTTATCATTTCATTTGCTTTTGATCTTCCCATTAAAGATTCTAAATTTTTATTGATTTCATGTTATTCGTTGTAGAGTTCTTCAAATAGCTGTACTGACTTTTCGATGAACTTGCCACCCTATTTTTTTTATTAAAATAAGATTTTTAAATTGAGTTAGTAGAGTTTATTCTATTTTAAGTGGTGAATTTGAAATTACTTCTAATAAATAGCACCAAGCAGAAGCAATTCTGATATTGAAGTTATCAGAATGAATTTCATCTATTAAATCTCTAGCTTTTGCATGTTCTTTATTGAATGCATAGAATAATGCTGCCAAACAAATAGCTTTATCGCTTGATAATCTTCTTTATGTAGATTCTTCAAATTTTAAATTTTAAACAGTTTCCTAAATATAAAATAAAAAAAATGAATCAAATTAAATAATCAGATGCATAAAATTAATTTATAAAATGTTTATCATTTAATATTGCATGAACTTGTCTAAAAAGCTAATTTAAAACAAAACACTTTCTTACCCTATCTACGATATTGGTGCTTAAGTGATAACTAATCAAAGCTACGATAGTAGCGTATTAAATTTCTTTCTTATGCTAAATAGAAGTTAATTCATTAATTGCTTCATTTGGTAAACCTTCCTGGTAAAGACCATATGCTTTCCAAAATATAAAGAAGGGATCTCCAAATGCTTTGTATTACTATTTAATTCATAAAATGAAAATAATTAAGGAGTTGATTTTGTATGCAGCACCAATTGACTATTTACTTCTTAACAAAATTTCTGCATTGTTGACCAAAATCCCTCTCTTATGTAATAGTAAACTTAGCTCTAAGCTATTAAAATAGTTTACATTTTTTGTTGCTAATTCTACATGGCTAGGTTTGTTGTGGTGTTCCTATTTTTGAAATTTTACGTGCTGTTTTCAATATTTGCTATTCTACCAAAAGAGTTTTTTATCGTATTTTTCAAAATATTTATAAATCTTAATAATTTTTGAAGGATATAATTTTTTAATTTATTTCTTTTTTTAATTTTTTTAATTTCCTCAAGTTATTTTTTTGAATTTACTTTATAAATAATCACTCCATATTTCAAAAGAAAACCAATTATTTCATTTAATTATTTTTTTCTGATAGTTCTATATTAATTGGTTTAACATTATGTTAATAACCTTATTTAAAAAAATATCAAAAACACAATTATAAAATATTTTACATCGCATCAAATATTTACCAGTCAAAATATTTTTATTAATTACAACAAATTTTTCCAAACAAAAATAAAATTAACAATTTAAATCAGTTGAATTTCCATTAATTTGATAACTCTTCGTCAATCTTTTACTGCTCAACTGATTGCTTTTTATCAGGCTTCTATTAATAGCTATTTTAGCGTTTTTATTAAGGATTCTGAATTTCTTTATTTTAATTTTACAGCTACTAATCCATCTGATTTTAGGGCTTAGCAGAAGGGTAGTATGAGTAATCATTCTCATATTCTTCTTGAGTGTCAAAAAATGAATCTTTATCAAAATTATTGTTTTTATTGCTTTTTCTGTCAGAATCTTTAAGAGCAACATCAGAAGGCTAATTTTTTTTATTTTACATCTATGGATTATTTTGTGGGCCATAAAAAGCTAAACTTTATTTAGATTTATTCAAGTTCTAATTATTCTGAAGTTAATTTGAAACATTCATTAAATCATATTCATCATTTAAGTTAGGTTTTTTAAGTTCAGCTTGTGTTGGTTATTTTTAGAGCTAGACTTCATTTTGTTTTCTTATTCGTTCCAAATATTTTTATTTCATTTCAATCATTTATGTATTTTGCACTTTTGGTATTGGCTTATTTTGGCTATTTCCTACAACTTGTTTATCATAAATCGCTGCTTAATTATTTTAGTTTTATGATATATTTATAACTTCTGGATTATTATTTCGAGTTGATTTTTGCACATATTATTGTGATTCTAATCTTTCTTAGTTCAGAGATTGCTCGTAAGCTAAATTTTAATTTGTCATCGAGTTCTCTTGTTTAATCAATACTGATTATTCTTGTTGTTAGCTATTTTTAAGTGGAATTTAATTGCTATAATCAAGCTGATTTTATTAGATATTGTTATCAAGTTGTTAACCAGGGTTCTAATTTTAACCAATATTTTAAACTATAAGGTCTTAATTATTTTGATTATTTAATTTTTGATTTTTTTGAAATTCTTCATTCTATTACATATGAGTTATCTTTTCGAGATAGTTTACTTCGTGTATTGTTGGGTAGAATTTACTACTAAAAACATCTTCAAGTATCATCAAAAAATTTAATACAAGGATGCCTGGCCAAAGTAAGTAAACTAAGTAAGATTGAACTGAGAGTATAATTACAACTATAACATAGCAATCAGCTAAAAATGAAAAAATAAGTATAATCTTATTTTTAATAGGCCTTATTAAGAAGAATAACTTAAAGAAGATAACAATAATAACAATTAATGATATTTCTACCTTATTATTATATTAAAATACTATAACTGCAGTCATTATGAGTTTTTGAATAAGCGACAATACTATCCAGCTACTAGTTACAATCTCAGTTGGTGACAGTGCAGCTTTTTCAGACTTTTCTTAAATGGAAATATCAGTTAAAGGATCTTCAAAAGCAAATAAGAAGTGACATTAATCTCTTCTTCTAAATATTTCAACTTTCTTTTAAATTTAATCTTTAGGATATGAGTTTTAGGAAATCAAAATGCTCCTGACTATGAAAAGAGCCAGAACAAAGTACAAAATTAAAAATCCTAGAGAAATATAATGTATTGCTTAAGTCCACTACAGATTATTGAGTTGTAAAAACAAGTTTAAGAAGCTTTCTTAAAAAGTAAAGTAGAAAATAATGTATACATAATTCATAATATTGAACCTAATATACTCACAAAAACCTTTTCCTTAGTTAATAATACTAATGCCAGCTCCAACAAATAAAAATAAGATCAATCCAACAGCCCATATAACGAATACTTACAATTAGTTAATCAAAAAATTAGAACTCTTTCCATTAATCAAAAACTTTTTTAAAAGATAATTTAGTTAGTATATATTATTTCAGTTAATAAATTAAATCTGGTGAAAAATCGATATACTATTTAAAATATTTACCTTATAATCAGGAGTTTGATATTCACTAGCCATATTCAAATACTTGTATGTGTTGCTAGAGTTAGGTTGCATATTTTATCCATAAAAATAGTTTGCTATATAATTTGGGATTAAAGTAGATAAGTTAGTCATTTAGAATAGCTAAAAAGCTACTGTAGCCCTTGGTTCATAATATTAATGCATATAAAATAGAAGTCCCAAAGTTTAGCATGTGTCAAGAAGCTTTCTTGTTAAAGGGATATGTCTTTTAATAAATAGGGAAATAATCATTAAAGATAGTAACCCATATTACAGAGCGTAAACAAAGTCTTATAAATTAGAAACGGAGCTATCGAAATCTTTTTAAAATTAAACATTACTTTTAAATTTCAAAAAGTTTAATATTTACCAGAGCAAATATATTGAGAATCTGTATCTTAACCTTTAGGGCATAGACAACTATTATCAAATAAATATCTAGAAGCATTACAAGTAGTACAATCAACGAAGGAATTTTATCCTTGATTACATGTTGCGCAAGTAGAATGACACATTTTTCTAAAGATAATAGAGTATTAATCCTAAAAAAATATATTTTTGTAGTAAACAATCTATTATTTTAAGTAAATTATTAATTACTAAATTACAAATATATGCTTTTTGAAATAAGAGAAATAATACCAAATACTTAAACAGTTAATAAACAACGAGTAATTTGCATCGCAATATTTTTACTTGATTTTAAAAATGATCAACCACACTTTTATTGAATTAAAAATTAGTTTAAATGATAAAAGGCAAAATACCCTAACTATAAAAATAATAAATAGCATTTTAATAAAAAAAGACAAAATAATTTTGCTCGAATCGCTATAGGCTTCAAACAGCTAAGAATAAATAAAAAAATATTTAACCAAAATTATTTCTACAGCTTAAGCAAATCTTTAATAAAATAGTTTTAGATTTTATTTTTCTTAAATTTTTAGTTATTTTTTTCATTTTCTTACTTAGTAAATATTCATTAAAATTAAATTCTGAATAGTTTACTGTTTTTATTTATTTTTAAAATGAATATCTCTAAAATTTATTTGTATAAATAAGTTAAGCATATTTGTTTGTAGGCTTAATTCCATTAAATCTTAATTGGAAACAGTCAATAAAATTTTTTCTTTTGCAATCATAACTATAATTTTTACTAATTTTTCAACATATGTTTATTTTTAAAAATAACTACCTAATCTTCATTAAAATGATTTTAGATTTTTTTAATTATTATTTTCATTTTAAGTTATTTTTTCAATAAAATTAATTTCTAGATTGCTTACAGTTTTTATTTACTTTTAAAATGAACACAACTAATATTTATTTTTATAAATAAATTAAATTTATATATATATATATATGTATGTATGTTTCAAGGCTTAATTCCATTAGATCTTAATTGGAAATAGTCATAAAGATTTGTTCTTGTGTTGTCATAACTATCACTTACTAATTTTTCAACATACTGTCTAAGCTGTTGTTATTAAAAATAATTTTTAAAAAAAGCGAGCAAAATCCTTTAATATTTACCCCAACATCATTGTCTTTTAAGTCTTCTCTGAACCTTTATCTAAATACTTACTAATCAAAGTATTTAAAGCATGGTAAGTCAGAATCTTCTTGCATAATTTACACCATAAATATAATATCTTCTACTTTTTCTAAAATAGCCTAGAATCCCATAAATAAGAGATCTTTATAGTATGAATATTAATCAGATTATTATCCTCCCATAAGCTGAACGTACTCCTATAATTAAAAAATTTATAAATTTTATTCATAAAAAAAATTGATTACTTTAGTCAGCTTAAATGGAGCATTTTCCCAATTCATATTACCTGGAGAAATACTAAACATAAAACCAAAATCAATATGAATTAAGCGACCTTCATTATTAATTAAGATATTTCCATTATGCCTATCTTTAAATTAAAGCAAGTATGAAACTATTGAGTAGCCAGCTAAACTTTCTATGAAATTTTTTTAAGCTTCATCAAAATAATCTCCAAATGTGTCTTAATAGAAATCATATAAATTAGTGAATCCATCTACTTTCTTTTTAAGTGCATCAATTGATAGAGTATCTGGTAAAAATTCTAAATTTTTCATAGTTATTTGTTTTTTAGTTTATGAATAAAAAAATAAATTATTTATACCTAAAATACCAGAAGAAGCAGACAAGACTAAAATTTCATATGGTCTAAGCCAAAGCTTTAATCCTTTGTCCATAAATATTTCTTTAAATTTATATATTAATTGCATAGCAAGAATTTCTTGTCTAAGATCATCTCCTCCCTTAAATATAACAGCTCTGCAGCAATAACTTTTATACTTTCCATACTCTGACTATGCCCTAATAAGTTTCTTTTTATCTTCCCAAAATTCACCCCATGGTTCTAATTTACGTACTGGCTCTGAATCAATATCTTATAAGCTTTTTATATCATCTTTATTGTCAATGTGTGCAATAATATCTTAAATTTCTTTATATAAAAATTAAATAAAATAGAAATAAAATAAATTTTAAATTTACTTTAGACTTGTTTAAAGTTTAGTTTCTTAGAAGTTGTCAGTGTTTTGAGGTTTGAAATTAATTCTTCATGTTTAATTCCTCTAACAGATTTTGATCTTTTTTTATTTTCTAATTTAAAATAAGGATAAAGTTTAATGTCTTAATTTATGTTTAAAATAAATTTTTTTCGTTCAAAAATTATATTTAATAAAATCAATCTCCTTTGAATTTATTATAATTTTTCATTTTATATCAATAAAATAACCTAATTTTCTTTCATTTTTTTGTTTTTTTTTCAAATTTTAATTGTGATGCAAAATAATTTTATATTTCTACAAATTTGTAAAATGTAAGGTATGAGGGAATCGAAGTTTTATGATAATAGTTTTAATAAATAGATTAAAAGCTTCTTTTATATAAAATAATATTTTACTTGCCTAAAAAAATGCTGCCTTTATTACATTCTTAAACTTTTATATTTTCTGAGTTTCTAATATTCCTTAAGAAGTACTTCTTATTAATTTTTTAGGAGGAAATTTTTCATTGAATTTTTATTTGCCTTCTTTCAAAATTTCCTTTCTTGACCTTGTTTCTGGTTCTTAATAATTCATAGATGTTTTTTTAAAATATTTTATTCCTTGTGTTTTTAGCATCTCTTCTTTTTTTTGCTCTTCCTCTTCTTTTTTCTTTTCTTACTCTAACAAAACCACTAAATTATCATTGTACTTATTTTGTTTTTTATTTTCTGAAGGAGATTGTGCTTTCACTGCTAAAGCTAATCTTGCAACCAGTTGCTTGATCTTTGAGTTTTGTTAATTTAATAGCTATGCTGCTTATTAATCTGAATTAGATTCTCTATTTGTTCTTCCGTATTTCTTGAGTTCTTCAATGCTAATACATTTCAAAAAAATTTTTGGATAGAGTTTTTTAATAGAATTTACTCTATTGTTTCAATTGCAACTCTATAAGGCACCCTTGTTCTAGTATTAAAACAAGTAACTTCATCAGAAATAATTTTTACAACCTTTCAATATTGTTATTTATAATTAATTTTTTTGATGTTTTGTTAAATCAATTACAAGACTTGAATTATATTTTGAATTTTAAGCTCTTCTAAACGGAATAGTAATACCCTCATATTAAGCATCGGTGCTATATTATAAAAATTTGATTTAAAGAGCAGAGTCTTTAAAAAAATATTTTATTGAACTTACTTGACTTTCCTTAATGTATTTATTATCCAAAAATTTTCATTATCCATAAATTCTTTTAATTTAGCTTTTTAATCAGGCTTTTCAATTCCTTTTAAAAGGAGAGAGTAGTTTACCATGTTACCTAGGAAAGAATCGTTTAGTTTAATATAGTCCATCCTGGATCCTTTTTGGTTAGCTTGATTTATAATTTCTTAAGTTGCTTTATATAAGTAAATTTATAAAAATGATTTAATCTAATTGAGTCTTTTATTTAGTATAAAATACGTCTATTCATATACATACATGATCTGCTACTAATCCCATTTACATACGATTTTTCTGTATCCTTTTGTATAATTTTTGCATATTTTGTTCAAAAACATCTAACTAAAATGTTAATTTACTTCTTTAAATTTTTGTAAATTCCTTAATTCTTCAGCATCTAATTTAACATTAACGCTGTATGCATCAACAATAGCTCTAACCTTTATAATAATAATTTTTTAAACTATTTGCTATAAATAAATCCTACTAAAAAGTAAAAGCTCGCTGATGTAGCACACTTATCTACTAAGAATTTTTCTAAAGATTATGAGCCTCTTTAAATGCATAAATAACTGAATTTCAAATAGAAATTTTTATTTATCAAATATTATTAAAGCATTTATAGTAATATTACCATAATTGCGTCATAAAAGAGTTCAACTCTTCTTCTGAGTAGTCGTATAGTTTATTTATAATAAAATCGTGTACTCCAATATATTCATAGTATAGGTATAAGTATTTAAGAAGTTTTTCTATTTTTATGGATGGATCTCTTAATTCTTGTAAAATTTTCTTTGCCTGCTATTTATTTGGTTTTATATCAAACATTGAGTGTCTGCCCAAATTATTATTTGCTGGGTCTTTAATCACAATACTAATTGCGTCCATTTTGCTAAAATTTTATAGGAAATACTGATGTTTATTAATTTATTTTGATATGTTATTAAATAAAACAATCAATTAGATTTATAAATAAAATTATAATACATATGCATACCCACAAAGTTTTTCAATCAATTTTTTAAAATGTTAAAATTCTAAATATCAAATCATTAAATTTAAACTACTTGAGTATAGTTTTTGATAGGATTTCTATAAGCAAGCTTATTTTTATTTTAATATTGTTATTTAATTAGGAAATTATTAAATAGAAAATACACAAAATGCACTGAAAAGTTTATCTATTTTAACATTTTTTGAATTATTTCAGTAATAAAATTAAAATAGTTAGTCTATTAAATGAAATATAATTGAATTCATTATATTATTATTTTATCAGCTAAATGTAATAAAAAGTCTAAAATGCAAACATCAACGAGATATTTTAATTAAAAAGCACTGAAAGATAAACATAAAAATTCATTAAACTTTTTGTGAATTTAAAACTGATTAATTTTAGTAAAGTATATTTTTATTAATTTTATAAATAATAAGTAGAAATTAGAAATTTTTTTAAAGCAACCAATAATAAATTAATCTAAGCTAGAATTTAAAATTCATTTTATTTACATAATGAATAAATTTTTTAACAAATTATATTAATTACTCATATTAAATTACTGAAATCCTTACATTTTCCTTAAAGCACTAAAAAAAATGAAATTAAAAGATTTAAACTTTAATAACATTTTTATATTTAAATAAAAAAGAACTAATAAAACAAAATAAATTAATAAATTTTTGAGTTTATCAAGTAAATTAAAATAATTCTTGAAAATATTTACTTCTATTGATCAAAAAGAATTAAGCCCCAATGTTTTTTTAAAAGCAAGTAATTAAAAATCAATATATCAATTTTAAATTAGCTTGATTTAACTAGAATTTATAACTACTTAATATTATTATAAATACTCACAGACTTGCTAGATATAAATAATTACAATTAGATAAAATTTGCTCCTTTGAGAACAGAAAACTTGTATAATTGATTTTTGATAATTTAATTAAATTATTGTTGAGATTTATTTAATTTATATATAATTTTATTTTTTTTAGTAAGATGTTTGTTTTAAATGATTTTATTTAATTTATTAGAAGATAAATATAATTTTATTAAGCCAATTTAGTTAATTAGTTAGGAAGATTTTTAGATAGGTAGGTAGGTAGGTAGGGAATTTATCATTTGTTTAAAAATTTTTTTGAATAATCAAGGTACAATACCATTTGTCATTTTTTGGAAATTATCGTATTATTTTGTTCTCCAATTATCATAACTATCGTTGATAAGCTTGTTCACATACAAAAGTAGCTGTTTAAGATAGATTGAAATTAAATTATTAAATAACTCAATTAAAATTTAAATTTACATTTTTTTCGTCTAAATGCTCCTAGAAACGCTCTCTAAAAACTTTAATATCAAAACCTCTAAAGCAAGGAAGATCTGATTCTTCCTACATTATTTAAACTAAAAAAATAATTTCATCTACATACTTTTTCAGCTCTAAAAAGCCTTAAAAGACCAGGTTTTTGTATCTCTCAAATCCTTCAGATTCCTTTCCTCCCATAAGCTATACATATTCCTTATTTTTTAAGATATGTTTTAATAAATAAATTAATTAATTAATTGAATTGATTACTTTTGTCAACTTGAAAGGTGCGTTTTCGAAATTAATGCCACCAGGAGAAATACAAAACATAAAACCATAATCAATATGAATAAGATGCCCAGTGTTATCTATGAGAATGTTTCCATTATGTCTATCTTTAAATTAAAGTAGATAGCAAACTATAGAATATCCTGCAAGACTTTCTATGAAGTTGCTTTAAGCTTACTAAAATTACTTGCCAAAGTAATCTTTGTAAAAATCATATAAGCATGTAAATTTTGGAACTTTCTTTTTCAGTCCGTCTATAGAATATGTGTTGGGCAGAAATTCTAATTTAAAAGTTAGAGTAAACAAAAATTTAAGCTAAATGTTTTTTTACCTATAATACCAGATGAAGCAGAAGTAACTATAATTTCATATGGACGTAACCACAGCTGAAGCTTAGCTTTTTAAAATATTGACTAAAATTTGTAAATCAATTGCATAGCTAAGAGTTCTTAACGAAGATCATCACCTCCTTTGAAAATGACAGCCCTTAATTTATAAGACTTGAATTAGCCATAAGGAGACTCCCTTCTAATTTTAATAATTTTATCTTCCCAAACATCCTCCCAAGGAAATTTTCTTTTGATACTAAAGGAACTAATTTATTTTTGAGAAATATCCTCATCTTCATTCAACAAATCAACATTTGATATTTTTGAGTGTTCTATTTATTCTTCCAGTTCATCGTAATGCAAATGCTTGTAAATCAATTAAATTTCTAATTTATTTTTATTATTTTAAATTCTAATAACTATTTGCTTAATTTTTACAAAAAATGCTTTACCTTTTTCATACTAGGGAAAGTTTCTTTGCAAATACTTAAAAAACCTTAACACATCAATTACTTTCAAATCTTTTAATGAAACCTTCCTTCTTTTCTTCACTGGATAAAAATATAAAATTAAGTTAAAATATTTATTATATATAAAATATGGTTAAAAATTACATTGTAACTTCTCCTTTACATTAACATATTAATGCCTTTCACGAAAAGGATTATTCACATTTTTATCTGTCACTATGCTGCTTCTTCTTTGAATAATATTTTTTTTCTCCTTAAAGTAAATGTTAAATCTTTTGATATTTTCTTAATACTTTTATAATCTCTCTCCTTCTAAAAATGTTTCTTGCAATTTAAAATTTTTCTAAAATTTCTTCAAGGCTCTGAAAGCGCTATCATCTGGTACTAATGACTTTGATTTTTTATACAATCTATGAAACTTTTCTACACTAGTGAGTTCTTCATCTTAATTTAACAAATTGAGCAACTCTCCTTTTTTTTAAATTTTCATTTGAGAGTTTCTAATTTCATTTAACTTTATTTCTTAATTTTCTGCCTCACAAGCCCAAATACTAAATGTCCTGCCATACTTATTTATCTTATCAGTTGATTCAGCTTATTTAATAACTGATTGCTAAGCAATATCAGCTGGCTCATTATTTTCAGAAAATTCAGGTCCATCACCAATTATACCTACATCATCCAAATCAGTTTCACTTACAATCTTCTTTTTTACTTATTTAAGCTCATTTATGCTATTAATAAAATATTTATTTAGTTTATATCTATTTTAAGGCTAAAAAAATACTCTATTGTTTCGATAGCTACACGATAAGGTACTCTCATTTTAGTGTTAAAGCATGTAACTTCTTCATGAACTATCCTAACTATCTATATTATAAAATAAATAGTTTAACATTTTAGAACTTATTTTAGATAAAAACTTTACAAATGTAGAATTCAATTGCTAGTTATCTTCTTCTCTAAAAGGTATAAAAATTCCCTAAAAAAACTCATTATTCCTAAAAAATAAAAGAAACAATTAAGCAAACTCTTAAATATTTTTAATAATTACGGATTTTATTCTCTTAAATTCTTTAACCATTTATTTGCTCTTTTCATGTACATCTTAAGCTTATCCTTTCTTTCGTCTGACTCATGCTTCTTTAAAGTCAAAGATATGTTGACCATATTTTTGATAAATGTTTTTATTGAATTATTGTATTTCGCTCTTTCAGTTGATTCCTTGATTTAGCTTGGAGTTTTATTTTCTTTTTAAATAAAATAAATTTCGCCACTTAATAGATTAAAGCTTACTCAATATTTACCTAGAATTTATGAAGATTGCATGCTCGCATTAATGAAAGAATTTTCTACTGTCTTTTTTAGAAAAATATTAGCATTATTTTTTATAAAAATTTTTATTTTTACTCTTAATACTTCTTTGATTCTTTCATTTTCTGCTTTTTTTGCTTCATCTAACTTCAAAGACTCACTGAAAGAATCTAATGACCAATAAATCTACATTTTAATGTCAATTTAAAAAATGTAAAATATTTTTCTAATTTACCAAAAGGTAGAGGTTAATGCTCCTCGAACTCATGTCAACAAGAAACTTTTTTAACATTTCTGAATCGCGTGTTATATATAGATAACTATTTTTAGTTAAATGAATTTTTTAGAAATAATCCTCTTTATAAAGCAAAAATTTGAAAAAAACGTTTCGATTATTTGAATGATAATCCATTAATTAACTATTTTCAAACTTAATGATGCATTTTATGATCAATTTATTAATCTGTAAAGCAATATATTACCAAAGTTCGGACATATAAAAATTTAAATCTGCTTCGCCATAGCTATAAAGTTTATTTACTAAGTAATCATGAATTCCAATTTTAGTGTATTGATAGTAAAAGTGTTTCAAAAGCTAATCTATTTTAAAATCTTTTCTATTAAAAAGCTTAAATAGTTCTTTTGTGCTAATATGATCGCTATCTCTATCTTTGGTAGGACTTTAAGAAAAACTATCATCTGGTGCAGTTGTTATCCCTAATAATGCTCCTGTTTATTGCAATTCTTCTATATTAACTGGCAGCTTAGAAAACCAAGTAGGTCTCTTTTACTCTACTGTTTCTTTAATAAGCCTTTTACTCATAATACTAGTTAATTTGCTATTAAGTTTGTTATACTTTGTGATTATAGCTGTAAATTTAATCTAAATGTTTTATTTTAACAAAACAAAATATTATTGGATATTATTATGCAAACAAAATAAATAAATAAATTTCTTTATTTCTTTTAATAAATTTTACTTTCTAAAAATACACACACCTATTTCATTCATCATTTTTTTTAAAATTTAGTAAAATTCATACTTAAACAAAAATTTTGAAAGAATTGATGTTAATACTAATTTATTTTTTTCTATCTTTACATTATTTAAATTGCATTTTGACTAAATTTAGAAAACTCTGTTTAACATTCTTACTCAAATAAATATACACTAAATAAAACCATTAGAAATTGATTTTTAGATATTTAAATATTTGGTTTCATTTTCTATTTTTAGTTTATATAATTAAATATAAATAAAAAGTGTTGAAATAAATTAGCTTAATTTTTTTTTCAGTTATAACTTAAAAAACTTAATTCTTCTATTTTATAATTAGAATAAAGATTATGGCGATACAAATAAATACGCATTATTTAATTTGATAACAAGATAAATTCTTAATTAATTAATTAGCTCAATTACTGCTTTGAGAAAAACTAACCAGAATTAAAAGAAATATCTTAGTAAAATTTAGTCGATTATTCATGCTTCGAAAAATAAATAATATTCTATATAAATTTTTTCTTTGATATAAATAAGAAATATGGGTTAAGTTATTTGTTTTTCTAATAAGAATAACTACCATCCAGATTTGTTCAAAACTTAATTTTAAAATTAAAGCTAAATAAAAAATCTTATTTCAAATCATTTGAAAAATTTCACATTAACAATGTATTCATGATTTAATTTCTTAGCTGTTTCTGATCTAACTTTTTTTTGAAAAATTATGCTCTTTTTGTGAAGCTACAGCTTCATTTTAATGTTTATTTTTGCTGTTTAAAATACTTGAAGCATTTTATATGAGTATAGGAGATGAGCACTGCTGATTTTTTTAAATTTACTGCAGACTAAAGTTATTTTTTTGTGGAGTTACAAATAATTTTGGGCTTGGATTAGTTTCCTTTGAGCTAGAGCTGTTAAAATTGAGTTATTTAGTTTACTTTACTTGCTTTACTCTTTTTGCTGGAGTAGTATCTTGCTAAATTATCTTTTTGTTATTTCGCATCGCTGTTTGAGATTTCTCTTTACATTTATTTACTTACTTTGTCTAATTTTATTTAGTTAAATCTTCTGTTTACAAACGGAAAATTGAGGGATCAAAGTCATCGTTCAATTCTATTTTTTAAGTTATTGAATCAACTTTACATGGAGAATCTTGTCTATTTTCAAGGTCAATTAAAACACAACTAAATTATTCATCACTTTGCTATATTTTTTATCTCACATTATTAAGATTCATACCTTTGCCAATCTCCTTCAAAGAATTGTTCAAATCATTCAAAATGCTATTAGAAGCTTTGTCTTTATCTAATTTTTTATTTTGACTTTACTGATCACTTTTTTAATCCGCTTATTCTATCTTTGTTTTTTATTGATTTTAAATTTGATTATCAAATTGATTTTAATTCAAATTAAAAATGTTTTCATCATCACTAAAATTTTATTTTCTATTTTCCTAATTTATAGAATCTTTTCTTAAATTTATGTAATCGCTTGCTTTCAATTAATCTTCCATTTTCTAGTTAAAATTATCTTTATTAGCAGTCTTTATGCTAGAATTGTCTTCTTATATATCAAGATTTTATTTACTTTACTCAGATTTCTTAAACCAACTTTCTCTTAAGTGCTTTCTTTTTCTAAAACATTGTGAGTTTTCTTAAAGGTTATCTTCAACCTGTATAGAATTGTTTAAAGAAAAACCATCAAAGATATTTTAATTCTGTTAAAAATCAATTTGCTTGCTGATTACATCTTAATTCAAATTACTTTTATTTTCTTGTTAAATGCTCAAGCTATCATTAATTATTTTGGAATTTTATTGAATAGTTTACTCATTCTAAACTTAATCAACTTAAATATGTTAATTTTATTCTTCATGCTATTCTTTTTTTTCTTCCTCTTCTTCATTTTCAGCTTCTATAACTTTTTAAGTAGTTGTTTCTATTTTATTTTTTGGAATTCTAACTATTGCTCCATTAAAAGAAACTTCTTAATATTCTGTTTGAGTAGGTTTTTATACATTTTTATAGTTATTTTAAGCAATTTAATTACCTTATTCAGTATTATCAGCTTTGCTGTTTTAACCATTACTCCCCGAATTACCATTAGTCTATTAATTTTGATAGAACTCTCCTTATAAGCTATTAAATCTTTTTAGTGATTTTACTTTATTAAAAGAAAACATTTGAGTTTTTCTATTATTTTGGGGTTACTCTTGATTATTTTCAGTTATTTACTCACCAAAAGTCGTAGACTTAGATTTAGGTTAACCTAAAAATAAATTTATAGAATAATTACTTCTGTCTTTCAACATAATCCTGAGCTATTTTCTTACTTGAATGGAATACCAATATTTTAGCTTTCTTCTTTGTAGATCTTTTCTACAATTTGGACAGTTTTCTTAACTCTTAAGCCATTAAAGTAAGCATTCACTATGAAAAATATGATCACATATAGTAATTCTAATTTTATCGTTCTCTTAAAACTCAATTAAACAGACAGAGCACTACTCTTCCTGTACTGGATTCTATTACTTTTCAATTTCATTCTCTTAATTACGCTAACACTCTATGTCTTTACTAAAGCCACCATCTTCTTAATCCTCGCATTAGATTTCATCATCATCTTGATAGCTCTCTACATTACCCTAGTTAAATTATACTATAAATATAATTAAACTATGCATTTTAAATAAAATTGTTTTAAATATTTATTTACCTGAGTTTTCAAAGTTGTTCGAGTTATTCCTAAATAAATTTATTTCGTTTTAATCTTAATATGCATTTTCAAAATTTTGTTAATTTATAAAAGCATTTGTTTGATCTTGCTAGTTTTCATTTATTATCGAAACATCATTATTTGTTCTTTTATTTTATAATGTAGATAGGTCATTTCTTTCTTAAATAATTTATTGAAATTAATTTTATTAAAGTGTTTTCATAGATATTTCTTTTCCTAAATTTAGAACATCTATTTATTCTTTTTATATTTTCTTCTAAAGTGATTGTGCCAGTAACAACTCGCAAGCTAAGTTTTTGTATGGATGTTTCAATCTTTCTAAAATATCTTTATAAACTCGAACAGGCATATATTTTTCAACCATATCATTGCTCAAAGTAAGTTTACTTGGAGATACTCTATTGGTACGTCTATTAACAATAGATTCTAAAGCCTTTTAATTTAATAAGTTTTAATATTATTAAACAACTAATTAAAAAATAATTAATTACCTGCTAAAATCTATTTCTTTCCAACTATCTTCTCTTGTATGCTCTATAAACTAATAGCATAAGCCATAGCAGAACAATAACTCCAAAGCCAGAAAAGAAAAAAATAAATATTTTAGTTTTTAATGAGTCATCCTCTTGACTCTACTATTTAGCTACTTCAACTGAAAATTTGCTTGTTGAAGTATAGTTTGAATAAATAGAAATTACCAAATGACTTTTATCAGCCAAATTTTGAATTTGCTATGAAACAAAGTTTATACTATATTAATTTGTTATCATGTATTAGGTGGAGTCTGAATTCATTAAAGAAGGTATTTAATTACTTTATGCATTTAAAAATATATATGATATTATAAAGTATTGTGATCCACTGTTACTACTACTACTAGGAGAATTATCTAAAATCCTTAGTTCTGAATCACCTTCATATTAAAAATTAATCTAAATCATAGAAAACTGATCTTGCTTGAAAGAAACATCATTAAAATTAATGCTCAAATACTAAGTTTATTGGGAATAAACAAATCCTTTCCATATACTATTCAATTTAAGTTAAGGAGCTTAAATACTGCAATCATTTTTGACATATCCAGGATAACATTAACATTAACAAGAAGATAAACAAATTCCTTATTTAGAACATTATAAAGGACACATTTATGAAGTACTAGTTTCTAGCTTTATTGAATAAACTAAGCTATTAAGCGCTCTGCTCATAACAACACTAATATATATTTAATCCCCAATGTTAACTTATTACGGTTAATAAAATAAATAGTGATTTAAGCTATTTTATTAGTAATTTTGCGTATCGCATTAGTCTGCGGCTACATTTAATGAATAATTTGAATCGCTACTTTTGACTAATACAGGATTATTTTTAGTAGAACACATCTCAACCTTATAGCTGCTATTCTAAATTTCTTATGATTTAAGATTTAGACTAACCATTATATAGCTTTATGACTTTACTTTATATACAAATGAGCTCTATTAGTAAATTTACTAAAATGAAATTGGTGTATTTTCATCAATTTCATTGACATCTTCGTTTTATAATTATCTAATCTCACTAGCAGCCAAAATAAAATGAAAAAAAACTAGCTGCAAAAAAGTAGATTTTACCCCCTTCATGATTATTTAAATTCTGCTTAATTTCAAAGAATATGCACTTGATTTAAGTAAAAAAATATGAAATTCCTTAAGCTGTATTTAGATTATCTGAGTTTAAAATAATTCAGATTTTTAATTTGCTAATAACCACTTTAAAAAATAAAGATAACAAACAAAGTATTTATTAATTTTCCATATGAAATTTAGTAATTTAAAAATTAAATTACTTCAAAAATAACCACATACATAATCACAAAATATTATTTATAACCTTATATATTTATTAATTGCTTATATTCATATAAGTAAGCATGCTTAAATATAATTTTTTATCCAAATCAAACTTGTTAATTAAATTGAACAAACAAAAATTATTGTTTGAATTAGTTTAAATTCTTATTTTTACAAAATAAGCTTTAATAAAAAATATTTTAATTTTTCTTTTAAAAATTTTAAATTAAACACCATAAAATCATAAAACGCCTAATATCTTAAAACTTTTATTATAATTTTAAACTATAAAATTGAAAAAATAAATTTATTGGATCACATGACCTCATTATTTCCTAAATATGGAATTCTCAAAGTGTATATGTTAAAAGTCTAAAACATATTATCTTATTTAATTCATTGAAGACTAAACAAATATTCGAATTTAAAACATGTATGAATAGCAAATTAAATAAACTAGTTTAAATTTTTTTTGTAATTTAAATATAAATGGTCTGAAATAATTAAATATTTACAAAAAAATAGTATTAATATTAATATGAGCTTAATTTTATAAATCAAAAGCTAGAAAACAAAAATTTATTAAAAATAATTCTAAAACAGAAAAGTATTTTTGTAAAATTTAACAAAAAATATACTATTTATATTTTTTATTTGTAAAGTAAAATTATAAATTTATTTCTAGTATCTCTTATCATTAAGATTCAATACTTTTTTTCCAGTTTAAGCACTATATGTTAATAGATAATACGTAGTCTTCAATAGAATGTATCTTTTAGGCATCTTGTGAACCAGAAAAGCCTTGAATATCATCATAGTTTATATTATCTCTATAATATGATAGTAATTAATAAGAAATAGGCATGTAACTCCAGTGCCATTATTCTAAATTATAACCTCTATCCCTAGATCCATCATTTTTTGGGCTATATGGCTAACAAAATCCAAATCTCTTAGCATTTTATTTTAACCAATTATACTCTATTAAACCTTGTCCTGACTCAAAGTACTCTGGTTCTACGCTATTTATATCCATATCAGTACCCCAGTGATGTCTACTGGTAGTAGGCATAGCAGAGTATGTCATAATTTCTAGATCAATTAATTCATCTGTTTTAAGAGGATCATCGTTTTTTAACTGCTAAAATTTAGTTTCCCATATCCTTTTTTAGTAAGGAAAATTTCTTAGAGCGCTTATTAAAATCAGGGTAACATTGTCTTTCTTAGCTTCAAAATGCATTCTTTCAAATGCATGTAAAGCATCTTAATGAAGCATATACAATTTTCCTGGTTCATAATATGTTAAATTCTAAGGTACGTTCTTGAATGCAGAAAAATCCTAAGGCTCATACATACCTAAAACCCAATCCTTATAAGCAGGTTCATAAGTAGAGTTATTTGAAAATGCAAAACTTACCTATGCAAGAGTTGCTAACAAAATGTAAATAACTAATTATTTTTACATCATTTATTTTGATAGAAATTTATTTATTATTTATATTAATAAATCTTAAAAAAATTTTTTTATTAAATTAAAGTTCAATCTTGCATCAGAGCTTCCAATTTATAATCTAAAATTAGTTTACAGATTAAAAAGATTAAAAGAAGGTTTTAAAAAAATAGATTTTTTAACTTCTGAAGCATTTTCATATAAGAACAAAAACAAAATTATTTGTTGAAATCTATTAAAAATCTTAATTTTAACTAAGTGTAATAATCTATAAAATTTATTAAAGCCATACTTTATTTAAAAAAGGGAAATATAATATTTATAATTTTAACACAGCTTTGATAAACTAAATAAATAAAACCAACAATTTATCTAAGTTTGAGATTATTTTTGTAAATAATTTTTAAATTAAGAATTAAATTATTTGTTTTTTTCTTTAAATTGAAAATTAAAAAAGATTCTATAAATCATTTATCAAATAATTTTTAAAGAATTTTGTTATATGAAAAACAATTATTTGGTTATATTTATAAATTTTAGCTGCTAAAAATATAAAATAACTAGTGATTGATTTCTTTAAAAAAACTTAAAATAAGTTTGATCCTATTAAGTGGTATGTATTTCTGTAAAGCTTTAATAAATTATTTAATTATTTTTAATGAAGACTTAAAAAATTTTGATGAAAATTATGATTAAAAATGAATAAAAAAATTAACTAAATTTACTATGAATATATAAATAAATCAGAGATAAATAAAAAATACATGTATTATTTTAAAAACAAAGTAACAAAGAATATAATCCATTTATGATTGCTGTGATTGATTGAAAGAGTAGTAAACAAATAAATTATGTATTTAAGAATGTATGTAGGTACGTACTTATGATATAGCTCTTCATTTTAAAATTAAGTAATAAATAAATAGAATAAATGTTAGTTTTAATAAAAATCATCTTTTTAAGGAAAAACAAAAACTCATTAAAACTCTTTAGGCTGCTAAATTTAGAATTAATTATCAATTACTTATTTTTTAGCACTTTCTTTAACCTTTTGAGATAATGAATTTTGAAAAATATAATTCTTTTAATAATTTTAATTAGAGTTTTCAGGATCTACGTTCGTTACATGATCTGGGATATCATCCTGCATTTCTGATAGAGATGTAAACCGTATAATATCGTTTTCATTTTTAAGAGAAGTTGATCTCCAGTTTTCTATTTTATTCATTTTTGGGTTAATTTACCCAATGAAATCTTTATTTTTATTTTAGTTAAAAGAGGATTATTTGGTGTTTTTTTAATTATCAAAATTATATTGAGGATTATGATTAGTAAATTGTACATTTTAATCTTGATTGATAAACTATCTAGATGAATTATCTATGTCTTCTTCTGGCTACTATTACTACTACTGCTAATTGCTAGGAGGATATGTTAAATTATTCTTCATATTTTCTTCTTGCAGTTCTGTTTCAGATCCATAATTTCCTTTCTCTTAGTTTGCTTGAGAAAATTCATTTTCTAAAGAAATTTGCTTTCGATTATCATTTTAATTTTATTAAGTGTTTGGTTCTTGTATTTATATAAGTTTTTAATCTGAATGATTCATGTTTTATTATTACTGTGTGCTGTTTACTACAATAGTATCAGAATTTATCTATTTAGGAATAGGTTAGATAATTTGATTTTATTGCTAATTCAACAAATTTGTTAATGACTCCTCTTGTTATTGATCTTACCTCTCAATATTTGATTTCATGTGAGAACCCAAATGCATAACTGTTTCAGCAGCATTTAATTTTACTCTCTCTTGTATTGATTTATTTATCCATTCAACTGCTTGAGCTTCATGTTTACTTCTCATGATATAAAATTTTGAGTACATATTATCATTTTTTTTCTCCTTTACAAACTCTGAAACACATTTACTGGCAAATTCAGTTGTTATTGTATACTTTTTGGCGGATTTTTAAAGTTTACTAAAGTCAAGATAAAATTTAGAGTTCTTATCCAGCAATATCTCAGTATCTTTCATATCCCTTAACAAAGTCTAAATATCTTCCATATCTCTTACTAGAAATTCTTTTTGAAAATACTCTGCAAGAGCCAACCCAAGTGAAATAGTTGAAAGACCACCATTAATAATGATATAATCCCATAATTTTGCAACTATTTCAATTGGAAAAGAATATAGATATACAGTTATGAACCATTTCCACACCCAAAGCATGCTGTCAAGTAAAATATTTTAAAAATATTCATATAACTCAGGAAGTACTATTTTGAATTTCTTTTCAAATATGCAGATTAAAATGTGCATGAGAGGCAGAGTCTCCTCAAATAGACCCATGAAAAGAAAATTTGGATCTCTTGCCAACAGCAAAAATATCCAAAAAGACTCATTTTCATTACCAGCGCTCATCATAAGCAGAAAAGCTACCACAAAGTTCATACCTTATGTATAACCTACGTTAGGCATATGAATACTAAGAGCCTTTAGAACGTTATAAAGTTATTTTTATCCTTAATTTAATTAATTAATTTTCAAATAACCGCCTCCTCCTGGCTCTTTAGACTAAAAATATGGATGGCTAGGAAATGTCCTAGGTAAGTCCTTCATTATTGCATGCTCGTAATGTTCATCAATAGGTTGCTGCAGTAATTTTTCGTAGAGCTATTCATCATATATATCTTTATTAAATAATTAAACTTTCCAAACATTCCATCTTAAATTCAAAGGTATTCCTTATTCAATTAGGGACTAGAATTCATTAAATTTATTTTTTTTAAATGAAAATAAAACATTTTCTGTGTTTTTATTGAAAATTTTTTCTTTCCTTATTTCTTTTCTACTTTGCTTTTCATACTAACTTAAAGCTTTTTTCCATTAATTTATCAATTTTTTGCTATCTTTTTCAATCTTATTAACTCCCTGCACTAAGTAATGCCCAATATTTACTTATCTCTTCATAGATAATCTGGATTTGAGTGAAAAAATACTTATAAGATCATCACTTTATCCTGCTACATTTTTTTATGTTCCTTACTAACCAATTCTGACTTCTTATGTCTTAACTGGGTGACTAACATCTCCTGGTTTCTATTTTGTGCATGCTCCACCCATATTATATAAAATATTATTTATTTTTATATGGGACTATACCCTTAAACCAAACCTCTATTTTCTATTTAGTTTAGAATTAAGCTAAAGTTTTATACTAATACTGAAAAAGTAGCTAAGTTTTCAATTTATATTTTTAGGCTATTATTTATTTGTAAAATAGTTGTTATCTATCTATCAATCACTTGATTTATTTTAAAATTCAATTTTATATTTTAATTATGTTTTTATTGAGCTCATTCAATATAAATTAAAATCGTCAAAAAAAAAAAAAAACAGATTAATAATTACTAACTTAGTATTCAATAGTATTATTTTTATAAAATTTAATACTTCTTATTCATCTAAGCAAGAAATAGTAACAGTTTTTAAATATGATTTGGCTAATCAATTTAGTTAAAAAGTTTTTAATTAGTTAAACCATTAAATATCTTATTAATCTTTACTTACCTTTTAACTACTTAGTATAAATAATCTATCAAAAAATGTATTTTACTATTTAAAGTTTTACATAAATAGCTTTTATGTATCTTTAAATGTAATGCCAATAAATTCTTTCTTAAAAAAGATAATTGTTGTTTTTCAAATAGTAAAATTTTTATCCCAAATCAACTTTTTTTTTAATAAAAGTAATAATTTATTTCAAATTAAAAGTTATAAAATTCCAAGGTTAATTAATTATATATTAAAAAATGATAAAACCCTAAGGACTTATAAACTATTGTAGCAGAGTTGATATTCTTAAACATTAAAAAGAATATGGAATTAATTAAAAAAGTAAAAAAAGGATAAATTATGAAGGGATACTGTGTAAATTTTATTTTATAGCTCTTTAGTATAAATATTTTACTAAGAATAATCAAGTTAGCTGAATGAGTTATTTATTTACAAACTATTTTTAAAATTAATTACCATATTTATCATTAACAAAAATCTTTTTATCAAAAGTTAAAATAATTTAAATAAGATTATATTATCTACCTTAATTTTTTTATTCTCCTAAATATAAAATTCAGAAAATAAACAAATAATTTTAAACTATAAAATTCATTAAAAAATACAGTTTGATGACATTTTTTTAAAAAATAGAAAATAAGCAATTACAAAATATATTTTCCCAAGTGAAATATCTCCAAACATTTATTTTAAAAATTTTTTAGGTTTCAATTTTCTAAATTGTTAGTACGACCTACTACTGTTTCTAAAAAATTCTAAATTTAAAATAATTATTTAAGTTTGATGATTATAATATTTTTACCTCAGTTTCTTCTTTCTCTTTATGGTTATTTACATTCTAAGTTAAAATAGATAATGATTTTAATGATTCGGCATCAATTAGCATTTATTTATTTGCTAAATGGAGTATAAGACACTTTGTGATAAAAATAATAAAATTTTTATTTAATTTAAATAACTAATTAATTAATTACTTTCAATTCCTAGTTTTTATTATGCATATACTTATCTAATTACTTTTACATTTTTTTACTGAATATTTTAACATTCAAATTAGCTTCTCTATATGCTTCAACAGCTTTTTCTATTTTTATTTCTTACTTTGTTGATTCTGCATGTATTTTTTCTTAAAGTTTATTATCTGCTTGAATTACCTTTTTTTCATATTCTACTAAAGTATTTTTTATTTCTTTTACTTCTGATATGTAAGAATTTAAACTCGGAAGCATTTTTGTGTCAATTAAATCAGCCTATACGATAAAATAAAATTAAGTATTCATTCAAAATCTATTTAACATATAAATAGTCAATACCAAATCTTATCTTCTTTTTGTAATGCCCTCATATTAAATTGCTGTATCTTAAAATATTTATTTCATCGCTTCAATGTATTCTTTTGTATATATTTTTTGTCTCATATTTGTTGCAAAAGTATTATAGGCCTATATTAAATTCTTCT
The DNA here is from genome assembly GCA_000231845.2 of Tetrahymena malaccensis 436. Taxonomy (NCBI): domain Eukaryota; phylum Ciliophora; class Oligohymenophorea; order Hymenostomatida; family Tetrahymenidae; genus Tetrahymena; species Tetrahymena malaccensis. The sequence goes on from JH719966.1 coordinate 279,586, forward strand.
CAGCTTTTAAAATAATCTGTAAATCAGATCTCAATTAAGTGAATATTTACTCATCTTTACCTAATACAGTCTTAATTTCTATTTGTTAAATATTCATTATTAGCTATTTAAAGAAAAACTTTTTTAGTAATATTTAGTTTTTTTGCTTTAGCGGATTATTTTTAATAAAAGAAATTTAGAAATCAATAAATTAACTAATTTAAAATTTGAATAATTAAATAAATTAACCTAAAGATTCAGACAGATAATTCTAAAACATGGATATTATTTTAATTAAAAAGAAGTAATCATTAAATAAAATAGCTATTTATATTTATTTTATTTCTATATAATTTTAATGAAGATTTAGATAAAAAATATTTTTAGATTTAATTTCTTTAAGATTGTTAAAGGTGGATTTAAATAACATTTGTTAAATTACGAAGGTGATTTAATTTATTTAAGAGTTTTTCTAAAATAATTTATAAATTCTAAATATAAATTTTAGAAATATATTGTAAACGATATTTTATTTATCAAGATTTTATAAAAATTAAAAATAAACTTTAGATGCAAATATTTTAAAAGATAATATTTAATTTTAATAGGAAATATTTAATTTGAATTAATTAGATTTAAAATATTCAAACTATAATTTTTTTTATATTTTACACTTACTTATTCATAGCAAAATTTGTAATTCGCAAGTTGTGCTAAAATATAGAAATCAAATAATTAAATTAAGGTGGGAAAAATATTATAATGTTTGGCGGTTGTTATCAGTCAATTTTAAACATATTTTAATTATAAATATATCTAGTTTGCTCTTTATTTAAAGATAAGTATTATTAAAAAATTAGCTATAGAAATGAAGTTAGAAAGACCTTTTATTGTATGGCATGGGCAATACCAAAGAATTGTTACTTTGGATGTTCATCCCTTTATAAATTTATTAGTAACAGGAGGTTCAGATGAGGAAGTTTATGAAGGAGAAGATTTAGAATTCGAAGAAGAAATAGGATATATTAAGGTATTAAAATTGTTAAAATCATTCATTTTATATTTGAAAGCCAGCCATTTAATTTGTTCAGCAAACAATTTTTTAAAATAAAATGGGCAGTTTTTTTAACGAATTTTCAATAGCCATAATTTTATTTCGAAGCTAAACTTTTCTTCAGATTATTGACTAAAGGCTATAATTGAAAAAGCGGTGTTTAACTTATTTTTATAATATGATAACAATAGCTGTGGTAGATAAACGAAAACTACACACCAGGTTAAGGTGGAGATGCAAAGCCCGTAACTTTTATTAGAGCTTTAAAAAAGCATTCAAATCCTGTGAATTGTGTTAGATTTTCACCAAATGGATAATATTTGGCATCAGCTTCAGATGGTAGAATAAATTATTTTTGTTATGTATATTCAATATATATGTTCATAATTAACATAATAGATCATAAAATTGTCATTTGGCATGTTGACAAGGGGTTTTAGAATATAAGCACTAATTAGAAAATATTCAATTTAGTTCCTAAAAACATATTAGAAGGTCATAATCGCGAAGTTTGCGATCTTAGATGGTTTAACGATAGCACTCATTTGATTTCAGGGGGAATGGATTATAGAGCTTATATATGGAATGTTAAGGAAGGGGTGATAAAACAAACTATTGTAGGAGCACATAAGAGTTATGTATAAGGAGTAGCTGTAGATCCAAAAATGAAGTTTTGCCTTACTTTAGGTAATGATAGAACTGTCAAAGTATGGAGAAAGCTAAAAAGCAATAATAAAAAGAAAAATATTTTTGAATATATTCCTTCAAATGTAGATTTTATTATTTATTTACTAGAAGTTTGTGTTAAAGCAAAATAATTTTACTTATTAAAAAGACTATGAAGAGATTACCTTTTGCAGATGTTAATATTGAAGAAGAAATGCTATCTGAGGATGAAGATAAATCAAGCATCACAGGCAATTAAATGAATGGAGCTAATGGAGCTGTTAATTAAGCAATGACTTATGGAATGTTTTTATCTGAAAGATAGCTTAATACATTTGTAAAAAGACCTGATTGGAGTCCTGATGGTTCATTCTTCTTACTCCCTGCTGCTATTTATTAAGAGAAAAGAGACTCAAAAATTGAAATGTGTGTTTATTTATATCGTAGAAATGTATTAAATAAGCCATCACTTATAATTAATACAAACAATAAACCAGCTATTTGCACAAGATTCTGTTAAAAGTTATTTTAAAAAAAGGAAGAAAATTAATTTAGCATGGTTGATATACCATATGTAATAGTTTTTGCTATAAGCACAATAGATAATGTTATGATATATTCGACAGCTTCTCTTTCTCCACTTGCTGTTGTAGGAAATATTCACTTTGCTCTCATTAATGATTTAGCCTTCTTTTCTAACTAATCTTTGATGATATGCTCTTCTGATGGTATGTGCTCTTTTGTATTTTTTGAAGAGAACGACCTTGGGAAGCCATTAAATCCAGATGGTAAATAAAACACATTCATTCTCGGCTTTATTTATTTTTACAAATATTTTAACAATTAACATTAGAAATATAAGATGAAGAAGTTAGAAATATAGTAAAAGTTGAGAGCTTTTATCCTAATGAGTTGCTTAGAGCATTAGTATATCCCAGTTAAACTAAGCAAATACTAAAAGAATATAATGAAAATATTAAATAGTAATAAAAATAGCAATAGTAAATGTAAGATATTAATAGTTAAAAAGAAGAAAAAAATAAAGAATATGTTGTAGAAAAATTTAATTTTGCTTGCATGGAGGAAGAAGAATAAATTGTTCCTATAAAACCTCAAGAAATATAATTTAAAACAACTGCAACAGGAGAAAAGAAAAAAGTAATTATTCCTGCAGTTATTAAAAAGTATTGATTATTTTATCAATTTAACTACAAAATTAGTTAAATTAATTTTGCTAAATTTTAGAATAATTTTATAATAATTACTTTCAGTCAGTCTAGTAAACTTAATTTTATAAGAGTAAATAATTTATTAAAGTTATATATAGTAAAAAACTCTAAAATATAATTATCATTTCAGCTGAAGCTTGATCGAAAATTAAAATTAATAGGATTATTAAACAATCTAAGCAAAATTTTGTTTAAGAAACATGAATTTATTTTATTATATTTTTAAAAATAAATTACTTTGGCATTTGTTTGTAAAAGATTTCTAAATAGAAATAAATTTTAAATATTACTTATTGATTTGTAAGTTTCTTTAAAACTTAAGAAATAAATATTTGTAAAAAATGAAATAAAATTATTAAGTAATGTGAATTAGAATTGTTAAAGTAATTCATTTGTAAAATGCTAAATTTATTTAGTGGTATTCAGAGAATATTTTATTTATTAGTAAAAACTTTTAAAATTAAATTAATAAAATACTGTGAAATGATGACCACATACTTAATGTTTTTGATAAAAGGGGTCAGTCTCAAAGAATAAACAAAATAAATGATAATTTAATTCTTTCTTGGTAAAATATGAAGAGAAAAATATTAATTTATGATTTGTATTTTGTTTTGAAATTGAAGAAAATCTGATGTGTAAAAAATAATATTATTAACTAAAATAGAAGAATTATAATGAAATAATCCACTTGATAAATATTTAATTTGATTAGAAGTTAATAAAAAAGAATAAATAGTCAATTAATATATTAATGAATAGTATTTATCATTCTTTTGTTAAAATAAATACTGAGTAATTATGATAATGCATTCAACTATTATAATAAAAGGCGGGATATATAAAGAGTAGACGATAAAGAATTATAATTTTTATCCTACTTTATGAAATATGATGGGAGTAAAAAAGGATGAATAAATAATTCATAAATAGGAAAAAATGAAAATTATAAAGATGATTAAATATTAGGTATTAAAATTCATATAATTTTGTTTATTTGTATTGTTTTTTTTAGCAGTAAAATAAATGAATTATTTTATTTGATTGCAATTTTATATAGATTTATCAAATTTATATTGGTATATTAGGGTTTATAATTTCTTCTGTGAATATAAAACAATTATAAAATAAACAAACAAATTTCTCGAGTACATACATATATACACATATATATTTATATATTTTAGCAATGGGTTCTAAAGATCGTACAAAAAATTATAGGGAATACAGAAGAAGCCTCTCAAAAAAATACAAAAATAATTAAAGCAGCAACAATTCAAAATTTTAAAGTAAGCATTTTATTATTTTGTTAATATTTTGGAAATTTACATCTGCATACCCATAGCGTATTTATTGAATTTGCTTTCATTCATTCACATTTTAGTCTTCACTGTTCATTTTATCATTTAGTAAGCAAATAAATGAAAAGAAAAGCGAAAATAGAAAAAATTAAGTTATTTCAAAGGAAAATATTTTTACCTCAAGAGTTAATTCAAATATGCAAGAATAAATGCCTGCTTGCTAGATAATTATTGATGGAAAATTTCTTAAATTTATAATTTTGTCACAGTTTTTTTACATTAAATTTATTAATATTTAAAATTTTTAGATAGACAAAATTCCCGCTCAAGATCTAGATCTTATCATTAAAGAAATACACCAGCTTAGTATTAAAATAGCTTCTAGAATAATGAAAAACTTAGGCACGATAACAATAATAATAGGTATTAGTAAAATTAATATTCTTAAAATGATCGCGATTATAGAGGAGGATCTGCTGATAGAAGATATGATTAAGGTCAAAATAATTAATACAGCAGAAATGATTATAGAGATAACAATAATTTTGGAAGGTAAAATATTAGATAAATAGCATTTAAAAATTTATTGAATTGAAAAATAATTTATTATCTAGAAATAATTATAAAAATGATGCTGGATATTCAAGAGGAGGAAGAGACTATTCACCACAAAGAGGTAACAATGGTGTAGATTCAAGGAGAAAAAGTTCCAGCCAAAGAAATCAGAGATATTATAGTCAAAATTAATATAGCTAGGGTAGCAATAATGCATAGTAATATTCCTATTAGCAAAATTCATTTAATTAAGGCTAATAATAATATCATGGAAACAGCTACTCAAATCAATAATAGAGCTCTTATAATAATAGCAATAGCAATTATAAGTAAGATATTAATTAGCACTTTAATCTTTAATTAAAAAATAGTTAGTATTTTATTAAATTTTAAATTATAATAAAGAAAAGAAAATGCAGATGATTTTTACAAAAACAGAGATTATAAGGATTGGAATAATAGAGACGGAAATAGGCATGAGAGATCAAACAATAGCAATAACTATAGCAGTAATAACAATGGAAATTATAATAGCAGCAATAATAGCAGATTTACTAGCAACCCAAGTGGACATAGCACAAATAACAATGGAAATAATAGCTATGATAAGAGAAATGATGGTTATCGTTAAACAAATAACTTTTCAAACGATTAATATTCGAGAGGAAACACAGGTGGTAATGGCAACCCAAATAGCTTTAATAAGAATGATAACAATAGCAATTATAATTCTTATAATGGAAATAGAAGCTATAAAAATGAATATTAATAAAACGCATCTTAAGGACAGTAATCTCATAAATTATTTTATTTTTCAAATTAAAAGTAGAAATAATGAGCTTTAAGTTATTTTATTTATAATTATCCTAAGCTTCAATACCAATAATAGCAAATAATATGGAAATAACAACAATAATTTTGATAACAAAAGAGTCAGTAGCTAAAATTACAGAAACCCTACTGGTGGTGGTGGCAGCGGCTATAATAATAATAATAATGGAAATTATAGACGTTCTCATTCAAACAGAAATAGATCGAATAATAATTATAAAAATTATGGCAGAGATAATGATAATTTTAGAAGAAATGTTACACCGTAATTCTATTTTATTTTTGTTTAAATTATATATATATATTTATCATTAATTTTTAACACAATTTAGGAGAAGAAACTATAACAGAAACGATAATAGAAATTATGAAAGAAGAGATAGTCAAAGCAGGAGAAATGATAAATACTAAAATTTAGGTCGTAAGTATCATCACTCAGATCGCTCAAATAAATTTCAAAAAGCAAATAAATCCTACTATAATAGCAATAGATCAAATAGCAATAAATACAAGAGCTAAAAAGACAATTAATATATTAGGTATTAATAGACAGACGGCTCTTTTAAAAAATATTATAAGGATAATAGTAATTTGCAATATTTTATTAAAATTTATTCATTTCTTTGTAAATAAATATCTTAAGCAAAAAACATACAACAAACTAATAAATAAATAAAACAATTTAAGCAATTTTTGATTAGATGAAATAAATAATTTTATCAAAATAATTCTTATTTAATTTGTTTTTATAAAAGAAACTAAATAGTCTTTTTCAAGTTCAAGTAAAAGTAGCTCATCTAAGGATTCATTTGTAAGTGGCGCTTCAAAGGATAGATCTAAGGATGCTGGACATTATAAATTTAAAAATGGTGAAACTTTTGATGATGGAAGATATGTTGTTGTTAAGCATTTATCAGATGGTACTTTTGGCAGAGTCCTTGAGGTCTAGGACCGCTAAAATGGTAATAAACTTTACGCTTTAAAGGTAATCAGAGCAGTTGAAAGGTATGTAGACGCTGCATAAATTGAAACTGAAATAATAAGAAAAATATAGGCAGCTGATCCAGAAAATAAATACAGAATAGTTAAACTTGAGTCTACATTCAAACATGGAGCCAACTTCTGCATGGTGTTTGAGAAATTAGGCCTTTCTTTATATGAATTATTGAAAAAGAACAACTATATTGGTTATAAAATTCGCTTAGTTCAAAGTTTTTTCAAATAAATATTAGAAAGTGTTGGATTTCTCCACTCAATTCATTTAACTCACACAGACTTAAAACCTGAAAATATTCTTCTTGCTTCTCCAGAATTAAGACTTGTAGTTGAAAATAACTCACATAAAGATTCTCCTTCTACTTAATACTAATCATCAGATAAAACAAACCCCACAGCAGGGGCAGCCTCTGAAAATAACTAAAAGAGTGGTCAATAAAACGATTCAGAAAACAAAAGATCATCTTCCTCAAGCTCTTCTTCCTCCTACTCATCCTCTTCATCAGGATCACATGCTAAATCATCATCTAAAAACTCTAAAAAATACTGGGTTCCTGTTTCAGAAGAAATAAAAATAATTGATTTTGGAGGCGCTACATTTGAAGATGAGCACCACTCAGATATCATAAATACACGTTAATATCGTGCTCCGGAAGTAATTTTAGGATGCTGCAAGTGGAATGAAGTTAGTGATGTTTGGTCTATTGGCTGCATTATTATGGAACTTTATTCAGGCGAATTATTCTTCCCTACTCATGAAAAAATAGAGCATCTTGCTATGATAGAAAAAGTGTGTGGGCCTATCCCACAGTGGATGGCTCAACGCTCAGATAATAGTATAAATAGCCATTTTAAAGTAACAGAAGAACACTTCTAACAAAATGGTACCTATTTTGTTTGGCCAGGCAACGATACTAGTCGCAAAAGCATAAATAATGTTAAGGATTTATTAAGCTTCGATGATATTCTCAAGCCTGAACATCGTATCCTTGGAGATTTAATTCGTAAATGCTTAATCATAGATCCAAACCAAAGAATAACTTGTGCATAAGCTTTACAGCATGAATTTTTTAGCATGAAATTTGACTGAAATCAATTATTATAAAATATTTTAAGAAAAATTAATCAATTTAATCTATAATCTTATAATCTAAATTATCTTTTAACTAAAAAAAATAAACATAAATAAATAAATAAAATAAATAAATACATTAATAATAAATAATATTTAATATTACATACACATTTTTAATTCTAGTTTTCTCTCTAAATTAATTGGTACTTACTTTTTGGGATACTCTTTACTCTAATTATATCTTCATTAAGCACATAATAAAAGTGGAAAAAATCTTGATAAATAATCAACAACAAAAAAATATTCATAAAAATGATTACTCTTTCTACCAGGGTAAAATTCTAAGTAAAATTTCCTAGCATATTTAACTCTGTTAATTAAGAGTAAAAGATTGGATCAATTATACTCCTCTATAGTTAAAATTAGGTTAACATGAAAAAAATATCTATATTCAGTTAGTGGTTATACAGAAGAATAAAATAAATTAAATTAAAAAAAACAAGCAAACAAACATAAATAAATAAATAAAAATTAAAAAGTATTAATTTTTAGAAAATAAGTAATTAATTATCTTCTTTTATTTTTAATATGTCAAAGAATCCAGTGATCTATCTTTATTATCTATTGAGCTTTATCTGTTAGGAATTAAATATTTTATTTGTAACTTATTAAAGTAGCAATTCAATTTCAAAAATTTAAATATTGCTTTATTAGTTTTTGCCATATATTTTATTGAGAAATTTATTTACAAACACCTAAATAAAAACAATTTACATTACTTACTTATTATTCTTGCTCTAATAGTAATTACTTATTATTAATTATTAAATTTAATAAATACATTTAAATTTTATTTTTTCAAAATATTCTTTAGAAAGGGAGTTTTTAACTAATTTCTAAGATTGGTTGAAAGTATATCCAAAATATTTCAACTGAAAGATATTTAAAATTTCATTAAATTTACAAACTAAAAAATTAAACAGAACAACATTAAAATTATTTAATAAGGATTATTTTGGCTAAATCAATTCTTTTCATAATCTAATATTGCATATAATTTTTTTAAATATAGGAAAAATTAGTATTTATTCAAAAATATATTTGAAAATTTGAAAAGTTGTTTTTATATGTCCTTATTATTTTTGTGAGTTTTTTATTTATTTGATTTACGTGTTTTTTTTCTTTTTCTTGTTTTAATTTTATCTTTTGCATTTATTTTTTAAATTTATTTATTTAATTTTATTATCTGATCTTGGTAATTAATTATCTAATTTTTTTAGTTTTTATTTTATATCTTTTTCTTTTATTTTAATTTCTTTATTTTTAACTTTTTCTTTTTTTAATTTCAGCGAGAGAAGCGAGAATGATTCCATGATGAGCAGAGAGCTTTTATTTAAAAAATACTTTTTATATATCTGGGTTTAAACTTTTTTCCGGGTTAAAAACTATGAGTATCTAATTAGGAAAGCCCTTTTCTCCATCAAAATCTTAGTTGCTTAAACAAATTACCAAATCATTTTTGTTGGTTAAAAAATTTAGCGGGGATATTTGAAGCTGATCTAAAGAAATAAAATAATTAATTATAATGAATGGTTTATTTAGCCTAAAATCATTCAACTCTGATAAATCAGAAATAATTAATATATTTTGCTTCTTTAGGGGGGTTTTAAAAACTGATTAAAATGATTTATTAGATAATCTGGCGAAAGCTTTTATCTCGATTTAAGACGAAGTGCCGATGAGTATGAAATATGAATAATCTAAATAATTTCTCAATTGTTTGCTTTCAAATACTCATCCCTATTTTAGATGCTCCGATGTACATACATAAATAATAATGATGTACAAAAAAAAGAAGAGGAAAAAGAAGTTTGCTTTTTTAGAAGCATATTAATTAATTTTATTTTTTATTAATTAATTATAAAGTTAATCTTTTCTTTTTTAACTTTGTTTTATTCAGTCGATCTATTTTCGAATCTTATGAAAAAAAATTGGGGAAAAAAAAAATAAATTGAAAATTTGTTTATAATTTAATAATTAAAAAGAAATTTGAATTATTTTTATCTTCAGTTTTTATTCTGGCAATTTGATGAATCTTTATTATTAAAATGCTTAAAAAAATAAACACACTATTTTTTCGTATCTTCCATTGATTATTATAATCAGAGCCCTGCCTCGGAGGAGAGTAGTTTCAGGAGTAGTCCCCTGAGAGCTCACAAAACAAGATACGAAGAAATTTATCTGCGTTTAATAGAAGCTCTTAGTTTTTAATAGAACCTCAATTTTTTAAAACCCCAATAATGAAGAGGTTTAATAAAGTTCATCATAAAGCTATAATAAAAACCATGAATGCATATATTAGAGGAAAGGGGGAAGGTAAGTTTGATAGACAGTACTACTATTTGGTATTTGTAAATCTCCATTTACTTGTATTTGACAGACGAAGAATACTATGTAGCTAACTACTGTTTTTTGAGCTCTTCTCTTGAATACCTAGTATATGACAGGAATAGTAGTGACTTTTTGATTGTTAAGTTTTTACAAGCACGCTTATTTTTAACAGAAAAAAAATTTCTATTTTTCATAATTTATGAATTAATTGAAATTTGTTAACAAATAAGATTACGAAAAATTCTTAGTTTTTTATCGATATGAAATAATCAAATTATCATTATATTCATATTCATCCTCTTTAATTATTTAATTAAAGAGCGATGCGTCTTCGAAAATAAAACTCTCAATACAGAGGAGATGATAAAAAAATGATGATAATTTTCAAAATGTTAAAAAAAATGATTGATTGATTGATTTCTCTTTTTATAAACTAACTAGAACTTCTTTTATCCATATAGTCGACAGACTTTAAAAAGAATCCTATATTAACCTTCCTATATCCACATATAAAATAAATGATTGATTGATTTAAATAAATAAATAAATAAATAAAACTAATAAAAACTGATTGATTGATTGATAAAAACTTAAAAAACTTAAAATAAATTTAAAAAATTAAAAAAAACTGATAAAATTAATATAAATTAAATAAACTCAACAATAAAATATTTAAAAAAACTGAATAAATAATATAAAAAACTTAATATAAAATCTTGAAATACTTATTAAACAAACAGATAGAATAAAAAGTAAAACAACTATTTAAATAAATGAAATACATACTTTTCATATCTAATTCATTCAAGCTGCTTAATTTTCACTTTATATATACTTTCATTTTGTAGACTTGGTATTTGCGTATTGAGCTTTCCTGTGGATTTGATAATCAGTCTGTTCAATAGTTTTCTTAAACAAAATATAGTAGCAATTAACATAAAGAGATTCAAGAATTCCTTACTTAATTAACACCTTAAAATATAAACTAAATTAAAATATATTAATAGTTATTAAGGGGTTTACATTTTAGGAAGTATTTCGAATAATTGTTGAGATATAATCATCGATATTTTTATATATGTTAAAGAATATAGTAATATCAAATATTTAATTTACAATATTTTAAAGTATAAAATAATTATTAAAATATTATTCATATTGTGCTCTTGCTGGAAACAGCAGAATCTTCGGATTCAATTATATATATATAT